>JARVZY010006621.1:0-25833 GCA_030686995.1 Artemisia argyi
CACGGAGGTCTTAACGATCATATGGAATCCTGCAAGCAAAAACGAAAATTCCACAAAACACAACATGGAGAGAAGCACTCCCCCACACATATCCGAATACCACATCACACTTATTCAACATAGAAAATAAAAATGAAAAGAAATAAAGATAGATAGATAGATAACACGAGTTGCCTCTCGAGAAGCGCTTGTTTTTGTTCGAGTCTCTAGCTTGACTCTAGGGTTATATGCTTCTATGGTCATGGGCACATCCATCGCTTAGTGTTAAGCTTGGATGGTAAAAGCGATACGACACCTCCTTAGGTGAGTATGCCACCTGACGGGGTAATGGTGTATGGGTAAATCTAAAGGGTTTATCCATCACCCACGTCATATCACCCGACTGTGTCAGGGAGAAAAAAGGGTCAAATCTTTCCATTTCCCTTAAGCAAATTTGCTTAGAAACGGGAAGTGGTGTGACTAGTAGGGTGGACTCATCAACTAATGGTATTGACTTAGGGGGGGGGGGGGTCCAAGCTACACAAATCCTCAAATTCGTCATAAAAATTTTTGTTATCAATTCTTAATGCAAAATCATCATCAAAGTCGAATAAAGGATTTGATATAGTCACATTAAAAGATCTAGACATCGAATCAGAATCACCTAAGGGCTCATCAGACATCCTTGGGATTGGGACAGGGTTATTGGCAGGTAAACTTTCTATATCACTAGGTTTAAAATCAATTTCCCTATCCCCCATTGAGAGGGTGTCTATATGCTCTCCAAAAGGTAAGTCGATATCTAACTTTTCGTCTCCCACAAGGACAAGTCTAGGCAAGGATGGTGGGTATGCTCGTGGCTGAGATAGGACTTGTGCGGTACTTTGTGAGCTAGAATTAGGCACCTCGTCCATAGTAATCTCCCTCTCATCACTTTCCTCATGATAGAACGAGTTAACCGGAAGATTTTGTTTTTTAAGAATCAACTCCTTAAGAAGGTTTATTGCAGTTTGACAGTTCATGTTGAATTGATTTTGAGCAACCATCGTTTTAGTAATTAATTCACTAATCAATACAACTCTAGTTAACTCGTTCTGAGGAAGTTGTTGAGGTGTGGTGTATTGTGAAGGTTGGTCAGAATAAGAATAGTCATAATTGTTACAAGGGACGTGCTCATAGACAAGCGGGTTCCTAGTTTGGCAATCAGAGCTATAGTGAGGACCTCCACAGTACTCACAACAATCATATTGTTGAGGCGAATCTTGTGGATATTGGTCATAACCAAAATTTTGATTGTTACACGAAACCTGCTCATTGACAAGCATGTTTCCTGTTTGACAATCAAAACTTTGATGAGGACCTCCACAAAATTCGCAACAGTAAAATTGTTGCGAGTGACTCTGTAAATCATATGGATGTTGGTCATAACCAAAATTTTGATTGTTACACGAAACCTGCTCATAGACAAGCGTGTTCCCTGTTTGGCAATCAAAACCTTGGTAAGGATCATTTCCATATGACTCACAAGAGTATGTCTCCATCTCTTGGTGTGGTGGCTGGTGAAAGAAGTCGGTTGTTTCATTGTAGAAATCGGGATTTTGGTCATAGACAAATCCGTTTCCTGACTCTACAATGCTACAACCGGGGCAATTTCCACCATTTGGGGGACCGCCACACCATTCACAACCATATAGGTAAGGTGAAGACATAAATGAGAATTAAACAAATAGAGGGCAAGAGATAAAATTAAACAAATAAGAGGATAAAGATGAATATTTTTGGATTTTTAATTTTATAAAAAGAAAAATATTTTTGGATTTTTGGATTTTAAGAAAATAAATTTTTAAAAGAAAGGATAATCAAGGCACAAACGCCAAACACAACGTAAAAATCTTAACAAATCTCCCCGGCAGCGGCGCCAAAAATTGATTCAGTCGTTTTAGTACAGTTTTAAATTTATAAAAGTTTTCCCGTTAGATAAAATAGTCACTTGTGAACAAATAACGATTCTATCTCCCGAGGTCGTTTTCCCAACGAGATTTGAATTGAGATTTACGTTGTGTTTTTAGTTAATGCTTGAATATCCAATATTTTAGGTTTTTATAAAAGGTTTTAAAAACTAATATAAGTGGTAAAAACTAGATTAATAAAGCAAGATAAAACTAAGGCCTAGAAAATAAGATGATAAAAAGATATGCTTGCTAAGTGACACAATAAGTTCATTAAGTGTGGACTAAGGTTTGATGACGAATTATTTTCCTTAAACAAGATTATTTCCTCACAACGTTGGTTTATTTTGCAAACAATCATTTAAAAAGAAAATAATTACTAGATGTAATTTGATTATTTTCCGGCTTTTGCCCTTCGAATAATAAAATCACAAATCTAAATAATTTGTCTAATTATTAATCACAATCCTCTTTTATTAATCCACACTTAAATCACAAATCCTTATCACTTAGCAAACATAAAAAAAAAAAAAACTACTCGCTACGCATATCAATAACACTAACAAATAAACATACAAGCATAATCATATTAATAAACTAAATAAAAGAGAAAATGATATGAAAATAGAACCCGGATATAAGAGATGAGATGAAATTAACCACCCGATCTTATAAACTAAACAAACCATAAAGTTTAATTCCTAAAAAGCTTTAATAAAACCAAATAGTTAATAAAGTTTGTGACTTTATTAACTAATTAGCTTATTAAGACTAAAAAGTAATAAACTTTATTGATAAGCTAGCTTATAAGACCATTAAGCTCCGGCCTTAGTGGTAGAAATGATGATAAACAAAGAAAAATCAAAACTTTATTAGGATTAAGCAATAATAATGGCCACATAAGCTATGAAAGAGCTTATTGGTTGATAAAGCTAAAAACTTTATTGTTAAAAACCTAAGAAAATGCTAAAAGATTAAAACTTTATGGTAAAAACTTAATAGATCTAAGAAATTAAGCTATTTTGAAAGTAAAAACTAATAAAGTTTAAAACTTTTTATGAAATAAGTGCTAAAATATGTAGATCTATAATAATAAACTAATTAATGGCTTTTAATAAAAGTAAAACTAATAAAAATAAAATCGTTTTGGTTTTTTATAAAGTAATTTGTAAAAACAAAAATTAGATCTAAGTTTATAAAAGCTTTTAAAAACTAAGTAGTAAAAGAAAGTTTATTAAATGAGCTAAATCTAAATAAGCCACAAAAAGCTATAAGCTTTCATGTCTTATTAGATAAGAAAAGTAAAAGAAAAGAAAAAAAGTAGAAGTGAAAAGAAATTAATTTTCAAAGCTTCAAATTAAATCTTCATCTCATATTAATAAGCTAAAAAGTTGATTACAAAAAAAGTGTTTGAAATAAGCTATTCTATTACAATAATAAGCTAATCCTACTACAATAATCTAATTTTACTCCTACTCCTAAATAGCTAAATTACACCTACTCCTAATAATTTTATATTGTCTAGTCTAGTGTGTGTTGTGTGAGATATTCGGATGTATATATGCTGAATGGGGATATGTCCAGATTCATCATTCCAATAGACAGCTCATAGCAATCATTCTCAGCCAATCATTGTGCCACGTGTCAGCTACTCATTGGTGGATCTGACTGCTAGAAGCTTTTGCGTACTGCGTACAGCGACCTCGTACTGACGCATGCTGACACGCGCCTACCTCGGACTGACACACGCTTGTCTCGTCATCTTGTACACGTGTCATCCTGTGATTGGTCCGGTGCTCTGCCACGTCTGATCCTCGTACCTGTCATGTCAGTCTGATCCTCGTACCTGCCATGTCAGTCTGACACCTGTACCTCCGGACTCGTTTTTTCGTGCTCTTTCCAATGGTGTGATCGGGGAATATTTTTGACTTCGTCTAAACCTCGTAAAACGTGAAAACGTCGTCGAAACTCATCCGAAAGTCACCGTTTTTGCTTTGTTTTCAAACCCTTTGTACCTGCAAGACATAATAACGCATTCCAAACATATTTTCACTATAATTGAACATATTTCATGGTTATTACTCCGCTTTAGCATGGTTTTTGGTATAAAAATGGTGTGTATTTACGTACACACCAAAATCCCCCACACTAAGGTATTGTCGTGCCCTCACGCAATGTTATCAACTCACGCCTTTGAAATAAATAATTTCAAACCTCTTTTTACTAGCTTTGAAAAGTAGCAAAACGTTCAAAAGAGATTAAGAAATCATTTATTCTAAACGCCCCGTTTGACCATTTTATTCATGCATAAACTATTTTTTTTTACTTTTTCTTTTTTATTATTATAAGTGACAAGAGCCGACTTTCATTATCGCTTGATAACTTTTAGGATCATAGAGTAGGAAACACTACTCATAAAGAAGTGACCATTCAGATAGAATTCATCATTCTTGATTTTTCACAAGCTCCCAAACTAAGCGTAAGAACGAGATCACAGCTTATCTACAAATTAGATGCTAACACTACTCATAAAAGTTACTTGTGGAAACTCCTTACTCCCATGTCCTAGGTTTTGTATCTCAATATTTTATTTTTGTTGAGAAATGAAATGCTTCATGTTTTCTCGTTTCACTATTTTTTAGTCCGATAGTGACACCTAAGTTTAAACGATAAGTAGTTATCCATTTTCTCTTAAGAACCACTGCAATAGAAATTCGGTCCACATCAAGGAATTTGGGGTACATACAATATCAAAGATATAAGTTGCGGAGTACGATCACGTGCACCTCATGTGACTGATTACTAATCACTTATCACATGCACCTCACGCGCCAACAACTTATTTACATACATAAGCTCTTATTCAACAATATTTACAACTTTCACTTTTTCATTTTTCACTTTTTTCACTTTTCTCATATTTTTCATACTTTTCACTTTTTTCTTTCTTTCTTGACTTTTTTCTCATAACATCAATGGAAGCTTATCGGGTAGCTCCAAAACCACATAGATAATCAACTTTTGACTTTTGATTTTTTCACTTTTTGCTCTTATTTTTGATGTTCCTTGATATGTACCCAACTTCTAAAGCAAAAATTCTCTTAAGAAAACAAAGAACTAAATATTATTCAAACCGAAATACCACTAATTAACCTAGAACATCTATTATATATGGGTGACGTTTCTGATGGGAGTAAAAAGCCACAAGTACCCCTCATGAGCTCTAAAGAGAACCACTACTCCACGTTTAGCATCTAATTTCTAAATAAACTCTATCATTTCTCGTTCTCTGCAAATTTAAAATCTCAAATAATGAGATCAGCAGATGCTTAGCCGATAATCAAGCCACGCATATATAAAGTCAAATACGGGAACTTGCAAACTCTTAAAAATAATTCGCGTTTTATAGCTCCTAGTGTAAAAGACTAGCGAAAGCTCTTTAAGCCATGCATGTATAAAGTCAAGTACGGGAGCCAGCAAAAGAGTAGCTCCTTGTGTACAAGCCTAGCATAAGCTTTTGTGATTACCATTGGTTAAGGGAACAAGCTAGGGCTCAACATGCTCGGTCAAGTCAAAATTCTATTCCTACTCTACCCAGCGGAAAGTCAACAATTATCAAAACACTTATTTATTCTTTATCATCATTTTTTTTTTCAAAGGTGACTAAAAATTTAAAATTTTGGTGGAAAACGGGGTTACGTGAGTACAAGGCAAAACAAAGGTTTGAAATTTTTTGAACATTTCGATAGAAATTCCCCCCCACACTTGGAACTGAACATTGTCCTCAATGTTCATAAATATCGGGTTTTACCCCCATACTTAGGAACGAAAAAGGCAAATGCTACAAATTCCAAGTGTGAAAAGGAAAATATATATCAAATAAGCACATATTATAAAGGATATCCCTAAATATAACAATGCAAATGATCGAAGACCGAGTGTTGGAGGGTTTGAAAACAAGCACGGAGGTCTTAACGATCATATGGAATCCTGCAAGCAAAAACGAAAATTCCACAAAACACAACATGGAGAGAAGCACTCCCCCACACATATCCGAATATCACATCACACTTATTCAAAATAGAAAATAAAAATGAAAAGAAATAAAGATAGATAGATAGATAACACGGGTTGCCTCCCGAGAAGCGCTTGTTTTTGTTCGAGTCTCTAGCTTGACTCTAGGGTTATATGCTTCTATGGTCATGGGCACGTCCATCGCTTAGTGTTAAGCTTGGATGGTAAAAGCGATACGACACCTCCTTAGGTGAGTATGCCACCTGACGGGGTAATGGTGTATGGGTAAATCTAAAGGGTTTATCCATCACCCACGTCATATCACCCGACTGTGTCAGGGAGAAAAAGGGTCAAATCTTTCCATTTCCCTTAAGCAAATTTGCTTAGAAACGGGAAGTGGTGTGACTAGTAGGGTGGACTCATCAACTAATGGTATTGACTTAAGGGGGGTCCAAGCTACACAAATCCTCAAATTCGTCATAAAAATTTTTGTTATCAATTCTTAATGCAAAATCATCATCAAAGTCGAATAAAGGATTTGATATAGTCACATTAAAAGATCTAGACATCGAATCAGAATCACCTAAGGGCTCATCAGACATCCTTGGGATTGGGACAGGGTTATTGGCAGGTAAACTTTCTATATCACTAGGTTTAAAATCAATTTCCCTATCCCCCATTGAGAGGGTGTCTATATGCTCTCCAAAAGGTAAGTCGATATCTAACTTTTCGTCTCCCACAAGGACAAGTATAGGCAAGGATGGTGGGTATGCTCGTGGCTGAGATAGGACTTGTGCGGTACTTTGTGAGCTAGAATTAGGCACCTCGTCCATAGTAATCTCCCTCTCATCACTTTCCTCATGATAGAACGAGTTAACCGGAAGATTTTGTTTTTTAAGAATCAACTCCTTAAGAAGGTTTATTGCAGTTTGACAGTTCATGTTGAATTGATTTTGAGCAACCATCGTTTTAGTAATTAATTCACTAACCAATACAACTCTAGTTAACTCGTTCTGAGGAAGTTGTTGAGGTGTGGTGTATTGTGAAGGTTGGTCAGAATAAGAATAGTCATAATTGTTACAAAGGACGTGCTCATAGACAAGCGGGTTCTTAGTTTGGCAATCAGAGCTATAGTGAGGACCTCCACAGTACTCACAACAATCATATTGTTGAGGCGAATCTTGTGGATATTGGTCATAACCAAAATTTTGATTGTTACACGAAACCTGCTCATTGACAAGCATGTTTCCTGTTTGACAATCAAAACTTTGATGAGGACCTCCACAAAATTCGCAACAGTAAAATTGTTGCGAGTGACTCTGTAAATCATATGGATGTTGGTCATAACCAAAATTTTGATTGTTACACGGAACCTGCTCATAGACAAGCGTGTTCCCTGTTTGGCAATCAAAACCTTGGTAAGGATCATTTCCATATGACTCACAAGAGTATGTCTCCATCTCTTGGTGTGGTGGCTGGTGAAAGAAGTCGGTTGTTTCATTGTAGAAATCGGGATTTTGGTCATAGACAAATCCGTTTCCCGACTCTACAATGCTACAACCGGGGCAATTTCCACCATTTGGGGGACCCCCACACCATTCACAACCATATAGGTAAGGTGAAGACATAAATGAGAATTAAACAAATAGAGGGCAAGAGATAAAATTAAACAAATAAGAGGATAAAGATGAATATTTTTGGATTTTTAAATTTATAAAAAGAAAAATATTTTTGGATTTTTGGATTTTAAGAAAATAAATTTTTAAAAGAAAGGATAATCAAGGCACAAACGCCAAACACAACGTAAAAATCTTAACAAATCTCCCCGGCAGCGGCGCCAAAAATTGATTCAGTCGTTTTAGTACAGTTTTAAATTTATAAAAGTTTTCCCGTTAGATAAAATAGTCACTTGTGAACAAATAACGATTCTATCTCCCGAGGTCGTTTTCCCAACGAGATTTGAATTGAGATTTACGTTGTGTTTTTAGTTAATGCTTGAATATCCAATATTTTAGGTTTTTATAAAAGGTTTTAAAAACTAATATAAGTGGTAAAAACTAGATTAATAAAGCAAGATAAAACTAAGGCCTAGAAAATAAGATGATAAAAAGATATGCTTGCTAAGTGACACAATAAGTTCATTAAGTGTGGACTAAGGTTTGATGACGAATTATTTTCCTTAAACAAGATTATTTCCTCACAACGTTGGTTTATTTTGCAAACAATCATTTAAAAAGAAAATAATTACTAGATGTGTAATTTGATTATTTTCCGGCTTTTGCCCTTCGAATAATAAAATCACAAATCTAAATAATTTGTCTAATTATTAATCACAATCCTCTTTTATTAATCCACACTTAAATCACAAATCCTTATCACTTAGCAAACATAAAATAAAACTACTCGCTACGCATATCAATAACACTAACAAATAAACATACAAGCATAATCATATTAATAAACTAAATAAAAGAGAAAAGGATAAGAAAATAGAACCCGGATATAAGAGATGAGATGAAATTAACCACCCGATCTTATAAACTAAACAAACCATAAAGTTTAATTCCTAAAAAGCTTTAATAAAACCAAATAGTTAATAAAGTTTGTGACTTTATTAACTAATTAGCTTATTAAGACTAAAAATTAATAAACTTTATTGATAAGCTAGCTTATAAGACCCTTAAGCTCCGGCTTTAGTGGTAGAAATGATGATAAACAAAGAAAAATCAAAACTTTATTAGGATTAAGCAATAATAATGGCCAAATAAGCTATGAAAGAGCTTATTGGTTGATAAAGCTACAAACTTTATTGTTAAAAACCTAAGAAAATGCTAAAAGATTAAAACTTTATGGTAAAAACTTAATAGATCTAAGAAATTAAGCTATTTTGAAAGTAAAAACTAATAAAGTTTAAAACTTTTTATGAAATAAGTGCTAAAATATGTAGATCTATAATAATAAACTAATTAATGGCTTTTAATAAAAGTAAAACTAATAAAAATAAAATCGTTTTGGTTTTTTATAAAGTAATTTGTAAAAACAAAAATTAGATCTAAGTTTATAAAAGCTTTTAAAAACTAAGTAGTAAAAGAAAGTTTATTAAATGAGCTAAATCTAAATAAGCCACAAAAAGCTATAAGCTTTCATGTCTTATTAGATAAGAAAAGTAAAAGAAAAGAAAAAAAGTAGAAGTGAAAAGAAATTAATTTTCAAAGCTTCAAATTAAATCTTCATCTCATATTAATAAGCTAAAAAGTTGATTACAAAAAAAGTGTTTGAAATAAGCTATTCTATTACAATAATAAGCTAATCCTACTACAATAATCTAATTTTACTCCTACTCCTAAATAGCTAAATTACACCTACTCCTAATAATTTTATATTGTCTAGTCTAGTGTGTGTTGTGTGAGATATTCGGATGTATATATGCTGAATGGGGATATGTCCAGATTCATCATTCCAATAGACAGCTCATAGCAATCATTCTCAGCCAATCATTGTGCCACGTGTCAGCTACTCATTGGTGGATCTGACTGCTAGAAGCTTTTGCGTACTGCGTACAGCGACCTCGTACTGACGCATGCTGACACGCGCCTACCTCGGACTGACACACGCTTGTCTCGTCATCTTGTACACGTGTCATCCTGTGATTGGTCCGGTGCTCTGCCACGTCTGATCCTCGTACCTGTCATGTCAGTCTGATCCTCGTACCTGCCATGTCAGTCTGACACCTGTACCTCCGGACTCGTTTTTTCGTGCTCTTTCCAATGGTGTGATCGGGGAATATTTTTGACTTCGTCTAAACCTCGTAAAACGTGAAAACGTCGTCGAAACTCATCCGAAAGTCACCGTTTTTGCTTTGTTTTCAAACCCTTTGTACCTGCAAGACATAATAACGCATTCCAAACATATTTTCACTATAATTGAACATATTTCATGGTTATTACTCCGCTTTAGCATGGTTTTTGGTATAAAAATGGTGTGTATTTACGTATACACCATCCAACTGTAGAATCTCCTTCGATTGTTGTCTGTCTAGTTTTTCAACATATCTTGGTAATGTAGAATTTTAGAATGAATCGTATATCTGTTATTCATCATCAAACGTGGTATATAAACCCATTACAAGAATATTCTAGACCTTGGGCTTTAGCCCATACATGGACTCTCTAATAGATAAATACAACGACTAACACTCCCCCGCAGTTAGAGCGGGAGGTGACCGGACACTCAAACTGGACCTAAATTCCTGAAACAAAGCATAAGGTAACCCCTTGGTGAAAATATCAACATACTGATAACAGGACGGAACATGAAGCACTCTAACTTGACCAGCAGCAACCAAATCCCTCACAAAATGTATATCAATCTCTATATGCTTCGTACGTTGATGTTGAACCGGATTAGATGATAATTAAACGGCACTAACATTATCACAGTAAACTAGCGTAGCAGAAGACAAAGGTATATGTAACTCACATAAAAGATTTCGCAACCAACAAGTCTCAGCAACAGCATTTGCAACCCCATGATATTCTGCCTCAGAACTAGAACGAGAAAGCGTCGATTGACGCTTAGAGGACCAGGAGAGAAGATTGTTTCCCAGAAAAACACAATAGCCAGAAGACGATCTCCGAGTAGTAGGGCATCCAGCCCAATCAGCATCAGAATAAGCAACCAATGAAGAAGTTGAAGAAGAAAACAACTGTAAACCATAGTCTAATGTACCACGAACATACCGCAATATCCATTTAAGAGATGTTAAGTGAGGCTCCCGAGGATCATGCATGAAAAGACACACCTGTTGTACTGCATAGGAAATATCAGGTCTAGTAAAAGTAAGATACTGTAGAGAACCAGCAAGACTCCGGTATAACTTAGGATCAGAAACAGGATCACCATCAGCACCCAATTTAGACTCGGTGTCAACAGGAGTCCGAGAAGGGTTACAACCAACCATATGAGCACGCTCCAATATCTCCATAGCATATTTACGCTGTGATAAAAACATCCCGGAAGAATCACGTGTAACTGAAACACCCAAGAAATAATTAAGAACACCCAAATCTGTCATAGCAAACTCCTTATGTAAAGAAGCAATTATCTGCTGTAATAAACCATCAGACGAAGCAGTGAGCACAATATCATCCACATAGAGCAACAAAAATGCAGTATCATCACCCTGTTTATAAATAAATAACGAGGAGTCACAACGACTAGGAGAAAAGCCAACAGTAGTGATGTAATTTGCAAAGCGCTGAAATCAGGCCCTAGGAGCCTGCTTAAGACCATACAGTGAACGCTGCAATAAACAAACATAATCAGGATGAACAGGATCACGAAACCCAGGTGGTTGATACATATAAGCTGTTTCTGCCAAATCCCCATGTAAAAAAGCAATCTTGACATCCAGCTGATGGACTGGCCAATGTCGAGAAATAGCTAAACTAAGAACCGTCCGAATAGTACCAGGTTTAACAACTGGGCTAAAAGTCTCATCTACATCCACACCCTCTATCTGATTACTACCATTAGCCACAAGACGATCCTTGTATCGACTAAGAGTGCCATCTGCTAAAAACTTGTGACGAAATAGCCACATACTACGAATAACATTCGCATCTGGGGGTTTTGGTACAAGAATCCAAGTTTTGTTTTTAATAAGTGCATCATGTTCATCACACATAGCATTTTGCCAGTTAGGATTACGAAACGCATCACTATGAGACCGAGGTAATGGAGAAATCGTAGACACATAACCAGCATAACGAGGATTGGGACGAGTAATCCCGACACGAGCACGTGTGACCATGGGGTGAATCGAACCAGTGGGCTATGGAATTGGTGGATCAGGTGTCTGTGGTGTTTGTGGGGTTTGTGGCATTTGTGGATGAGTTGTCTGTGGCGTTTGTGGCGTTTGTGGCGTTTATGGTATTGGTGTAGGTGCAGGTGATGGACTAAGAGGCTCAACAGTTGCATCAGGTGTAGGGAGATTGGGTGTATAGGTGGGAGATAATCTTAGAGTATTAGAAATGACATTAAACGAGTCATCCAAAAATTCATAAGACGAATTGACAGTGGGAGTAGTGGTATGGGAAGACTTTGTGGCAAACGGGAAAACAGTTTCATCAAAGGTAACATGTCGTGAAAGAATAATTTTATTGCTGTTCAAATCTAAACAACGATAACCACGATGATTTGTGGCATGACCTAGGAAAAGAGAAGGTGTGGTCCGAGCACCAAGTTTGTTATTAGTATCAATATGAGGATAACAAAGACACCCAAAGGTACGCAAAAGAGTATAGTCAGGTGTTAACCCAAAAAGACGAGTAAAGGGAACGTCATTGTCAATGGCACGTGATGGTAATATATTTAAAAGATAAACAGCCATATTAAGAGCCTCAGTCCAATAATTAGGAGGAAGATGTGCTTGAAATAACAAAGTACGAATAAGGTTATTGATAGTTCGAATCATCCTCTCGGATTTGCCATTTTGTTGAGAGGTACGAGGACAAGAAAACCTAAATTGAATCCCATTATCAGAAAAGAGCTTATGAAAAGCTTGGTTATCAAATTCCCCACCATGATCACACTGAAAACACTTAATGTCACACTTAAATTGATTGCGAACAAAGCTACGAAACAAAGTAAATTTAGACAAAACATCAGATTTATTAACTAAAGGATAAACCCAAACAAACTGAGAATAATGATCCAAAAATAAGACATAATATTTGAAACCGAAAAGACACGGAATTGGGGAAGTCCACAAGTCCGAGTGTACAATATCAAATGACGAATGAACTAAACTAACTAACAAATGGAAGTTTCACGTGTTTGCCAAGCTGACAAGCATGACAAAGGACGAGAGACTTCTCTTTATTACACGAAATAGAACTACTGGAAAGGACACGACGTAGCACTTCACTTCCTGGATGTCCAAGACGTTGATGCCACGTATACTGACTCGCTAGAAAAGCATGCGGAACGGTGGAAGGTTGAGTGACTGGATAAAGGTCTCCATTGCTATCACAGCGGAGCAGCACCCGACGCGTTTGAAACTCCTTAACAGAAAAACCAAAAGGGTCAAACTCAACTGTACAATAATTATCACGGACAAATTGACGAACAGAGATCAAATTTTTTACAATATTAGGAGTAATTAAAACATTATTTAAATGAAGAGGACGTGTAGGAGTTGGCAAAATGCTATGGCCAGAGTTAATGACAGGAATAGAATGCCCATCACCAACCGAACCAGAGGGATAAATGCACGAATTAAAAACATCATTTAGACAATTGATATCATCATTAATATGAGAGGACGCACCTGTATCCATATTCCAATTACCATCAGTGGGGGCTTGAAGAGTCTCAGTAGTGAAAGCATGAGGTAAAAGGGTTTCTTGACCCTGCTGTGAACCATGCACATTAGTAGTAGCAGGCTGCGAACCCCCTGTCAAAGGATACTGAACCCCTGAAAAAATACCCCCCTGTTGGGAACCTGCTGCCACAAATAAACCCCCCTGAGAAGGGACCCCCTGCTGCGTAGAACCCCCTGAATGAGTGCACCCTGGTGTTGAACCCCCTGGAATACTACACTGAACCCCCGGACCTGCTGCCATGACCTGCCCGCCGTGTGAACCCCCATGACCTGCTGCCATGACCTGCCCGCCATGTGAACTGACCCCTGCCAAGATGGACCCCCTGGTGAAACAACCCCCTGCCAAGATGACCCCCCCCCCCCCCCCCCCCCCCATATTGGGCTAAGAATAACCAGTGTGGGCCTGGACACCAAATCCAGGAGGAGGAGAATTGACATAACACGCCAATGGTTGTGACTGGCCACTTGAAACATTAGCAGTAGCTTGAGAGAATTTAGAGTCACCTCCATTCACAGTTCCTTGAATGCCCATTTTTGCTAAAAGAGATTGAAGAGTTACTAATTCATTTGAGGATAAGGAGGTGCATGTAGGAACAGTTACAGTAGGGTGCTTAGAAGGATTATTATGAATGCCATCATGTAAAAACCTACAATGCACACCAAACCGACAATGTCCTTGAGCAAAAAGAAAACAAGGTTTGTGTACCTTTTCATTAGAATTATTGGTACGCCGCATATTAGAAGGCGAGTTAGCCAATAAAACCATTGGTGATGAAGAGCTAGAATCAACAAGAGTATCTAGTCCACGAGTTTTTAATCACATCTCCTCCGTTGTATGCATAGATCGCACCGTGTTAAGATCCGGAAAAACTTCACGATGAGCAATGATGGTTGAAACACCATCATACTTTGCGGGCAACCCTTCCAAGGCAAAAGTAACAATGTCATCATTGCTAATAGGAGAACCCAAACTTGATAATATAGTAGCCATGTTTTCAATCTTCCAAAAGTAAGCATCAATACTTAAGTCCCCAAGTTTAATAGCACGTAGTTCGGCCTTTAATGCAATAGAGCGAGAGCGCTTATTGTCATTAAAGATCGAGGCTAGCATGTCCCATGACTCCTTGGCCGTTTGAGGATCCGCATTAACAAGACGTTGTTGAAGGTTTGGAGACAAGGTAATGAAGATCCAAGAGAGAACAATTGTGTCAATCTTTAACCATTCGGCATCGGGAGGTGATGGTGGAGTACTTGATGTTGTAGCATCCGAGGTCTTGCCTAGTAAGTGATCCAAGATGGAATGGCCTTTGCATATATGTTTGAGAAAATAGGTCCAAGATGAATAATTCATCTCCTCAACATCTAATTTGACAGGAACAAGAGTGGGGATATTGGTAATGGTCATAAGTTTATCAGAAAGAAGGATAACTTGAGATGGGGGTGGAGTATCTGACATGATGTGGCTCGAAGAAAAAAAAATAAACTAGGGTTTGAGGGAACTGTAACAGTAACGTGCAAAAGAAAAACCACAAAAGTAGTAGTCGACTGGTTATCAAAGTGGAACCAACGATCGACTAGAAAACAACATCAATTTGTAGGTCGACTGACTATCAAACGGAAGCCAACAATCGACTGAATTAAACTAGAAAAAAAAATAATTAGGGTTTGTGAAGGATCGATGTTGATGGCTGTGATACCATATAGAATTTTAGAATGAATCGTATATCTGTTATTCATCATCAAACGTGGTATATAAATCCATTACAAGAATATTCTAGACCTTGGGCTTTAGCCCATACACATATTACATGGACTCTCTAATAGATAAATACTACGACTAACATGTAATAGGGTTTAAAAGTAAGTAAGTAAGTGCTACTGCTGGTATGTTACAAGTTAAATAATAATAATAATAATAATAATAATAATAATAATAATAATAATAATAATAATAACAATAACAATAATAATAATAATAATAATAATAAATAAATAAAAATAATAATAATTAAAAATGAAACACTTACTTTCTGAATATATGCGAACCTGTAAATACTAAGAGCTCTCCTCATATCTCGAGATGCTACGGCGCTACAACTACTTTCTGAAAATATCATTGGTGATTCATTAT
This sequence comes from Artemisia argyi, assembly GCA_030686995.1. Taxonomy (NCBI): domain Eukaryota; kingdom Viridiplantae; phylum Streptophyta; class Magnoliopsida; order Asterales; family Asteraceae; genus Artemisia; species Artemisia argyi. Next base: position 15,458 of record JARVZY010006621.1, read on the forward strand.
TGTAGCTGGAATACTTTAGAAGTCGGGACACTCTAAAGAGGGACGAAGATACAAGACAATTAAAAAGAACTGAAAATATATGGTGTACTCACCCGCAGGCCCGGACCTGGCTATGGGCAGTCTAGGCGACGGCCCAGGGCATCAAACAGATTGAGGGCATCATGTTAGGTAGCGTTTGTGATGTAGAAAATACATTTTATAGTCTAAACGAGTATTTATTAGAGGTTAATAAGACAGAGCTTTGGTTAGTCTTCAATGGAGTAAAAGAAATATGCAGGGAAGATGACTAAAGCAAAAAAACGTGTGGTGTTTATGTGTGGGAGCGTGGGACCAACCAAAATATTTTCCTTAATTTGTGACCCAACTTATAAACAAATGTTTGTTTTTACCCCTTTAACATCTAATATTGAACAAATCAAACCTCAATATTTAATTTGAAGTTCAAAAATGTTTGCTTATAAACAATACAACACGTGTACCTTAATAGAAGCTCAAAACCATCTTATGTGTTATATTGACACTTTTATTTTTTTATTACATGACCTTATAAAAAGAGACAAACAAAGTACTTTAAGTCATCATTTGCATAATATTTTTTATGAGTGTAATAGAAATAAAAATAAAATAAAATGTATTGTTTTATTAAATCTAGTACACAAGTTAATAAGACATGTATTTCCCTTTTGATAGAAAATTAATTAAATACGACATGTATTTTTGTAACACAATTTTTTGGACTAGACTCGTTTTGAAAAAATCGTGATTTTTAATGAAAATTTATATATACGACAAACATCTATTGAGTTCCCATAAACCTCAAAGGCCCACCTTGCTTATAAACCTTTTACTATAATAAGTTGAACTTCAGAGATTACTCTAAATAAGTCATAAACCGAACATTATACTCCATAAAAGTACAACGAAAAATAAGACATTGAAAACAAAATGCACAAGCAGTCTTTGTTACCGTCACATATCTAAAATCTAAAATTCAACGTAAAATCAAATTAAAGTATGCCGTTAATATGAATGCTTAAAATTTCGATGACCAAAGGCCTACTTTGTTTAGCAAGGGCATTTTTTTTTCTCTTCGCCCAGGGCATCAAATAACTCAGGACCGGCCCTGCTCACCATTCTAGTGCTTTCAGCTTGAAGACGCTGTAAGGAAGTAGTGCTTGTGGCTAGAAGAGGATGTAAGAAATGCCTGAAGAATAACACTAAAAGTGAGTTTATTAACATAGCTCATTTTTACAAGTGTTTGTATCCGCCCAACTACGACTAGCTAGATAGTAGCAACTCACCATTTGATAAAACATAGACATAATAATCATCCTCCGTCAATTTGTTTAAACCAAACCTTTGTTGTCCACTTTTCCTTGATGCATGAAGAACAGGGGCTCAACAAGGTGTAGGTTAAGCTATTGGGGGGGGGGACTGAAAATCATGTTGGTTTTTGAAAATGCTGAAAAGGTAGCCAACATATTGGGTAACATCGATTACGAGGAGGAGATGGGTGCATAAGCTAAAGAGATGGAACATTCAGTACAGACCTGCTGGAAGAGGGACGTCGATTAACATTATAGGGGTTCCAGTTTCATACTGGTACGAGTCTGTGTTCAGGAGAATCGCGGCACTACATGGCACCATAATGGGGGGCGAGTAATTGCAAACTAGAAGGCAATCAAAACCTTATCGTAGGAAAGTTCCAAATCCATGTGACTGCAAAAGGGTAGGTTAATGAAGCTCTTAGTATCAAGGTTAAGGGGTAGAGTTTCATGGTGAACGTTGTGGAAGAGAAAAGGGATATTAGTTAGGTTGTTATGGTGGAGGGCAATAAAGCAAACTGTGATGATCATCTAACAAATGGTTCGGCTACAAGAAAGGAGCATATCAGATGGTGGTAATGAAAATAGTGGAGAATCTAGTGATGATGAAGACGATTCAGAAGATGAGGACGATGGAGAAGATGACGAGCCAGTGGTGGATGACAAAAGAGATGATAGTGGCGATAAGTTCCGGTACCCGGATGAGGCTGATAGGAAAAAGGAGTATCCATAGGGACTAGGGGTTGTGACTCTTTCGAGGGTGAATTCCAGAACGAGGTAAAGTCGGCTGCTAAGGAGGCTAATGGTCGCTATGGGGAACGGGCGAGATAGTATGTAAAATCTTGTCAACGAGGGTCCCACAAAGATAGATAGTAAATATAATCTATCACAGTGAACAACCTAATCAAAATTTAGAGCAGGTCCACGGTAATTCAACTGCAGGTAAAAGAAGAGAAAAACAGGTCTCATCACCCAACTCCAATGGCAACTCCAATGAGAATTTATCCCCTCATGGGATAAGGGTGTGGTATCCAGTTTTGCCTTCTGAAGTTCTGATGCAGTGGCATCCCAGCTTCTGCAGATGTTGAGCCAGTGTTTGTTTTCCTGTTCGAGATTGATCTTAGGTTCTGTTTGAGGTTGCCTATATTTTATACTCATTGTTAGCCCGAGTCTTTTCTTTTAGTGAGTCGGTAAGCATAAAAAACTTTTTTGTATGTCTCTAGTTGTTTGTTTGTTTTATCCTGTTCGGCTCTTTTTTTGTTTATGTTTTGCTGTATGTTGTTATCCTCAGATAATTGTGGTGTATGTTTTTGCTTCAGTTGTGTTATATATATTATGGCTTTTCAAAAAAAAGTAAAGATTACCGAATCATTGAGGGCACCAAGAGAACCACCAAAGCTGACTTGAAGGAGAGTTGCATCAGGATTTGAATACTCATCAATGCTAACAACCGGACTGGGAACATCAAGAGCCTGTTCAGATTTGAAATAAAATGGGCGTCACTGACTGAACCCATACAGCAAACAGCATATACTAGAGCAAATTCTTGTGTATGAGAATATAATATATGCCGTACCTCAGGATGGGATTGATAGAAAGTGATAAGGCGGGTTTGAAACAATTTCCTGATTTGTAAATTCTCATAAAAAAAAGTATCGTCGGAATTCATTGTCATGTGGTTTCCATCGTTACGAATGATGGCGAAATTCAAATTCAAACAAAGATCTGGTTTGGTGCAATGATCATCCACCTTTTGTATCTCAACCACCTCGGGTAGAATAAACTGAAGCTGCCCCAAATGAGTATAGGTAAAACTTCTGCATTAAGCAAATTAATCAGACAAATACTACTAGACTAATAGTAGTAATAAATAAGTAGATAAAACGAAAATAAAATAATACATACCGATTAGTCATACGTTCAACGACAGGATAAACATTTGCAAACGTCTGCGGGGATTTACTCAGTTGAAGGAAGTGAATAGCAAAAAGCAAACCTTTGAATAATTTGTCCAATAATTCATACCTATTCAAAACATAATTAAAAGTAAAATAATATATATATGAACAAATGATTTAAAAAAAAAAAAAAAAAAAACATTACTTTTCATCCAAGGTTTTGACCTCGGTAATTATTGGTGTTTCAGTTGCAGCAATATCAGCAGCTTTTGGTAATGATTTTATCCAAGCTTTTATAACGTCGTAGGTTTTCTTCTTCTTCTTCTTCTTTTCAGCTTCTTCTTTCAGGTTTAATTTACGGATTTTTTTACTTATTTGATTTACCTCCATTGCTCTTTTATTTTTCTCACCACCACTAACCCACCGTCTGCCCCCCTTTTCAATCCGTTTTTTTTTTTAAATAATAAATAAATTTCCGGGTCTAGTCCCCCTTTTTTTACTTATTGCTTTTTTATTCCGTTTTGTAGCCTATTATATTAAGATTCACACACCTTTTTTTATAAGACATTCACTGATACACAATAAAACATCAAACATAACACAAACAACTCCATACTACTGTCAACCTCACCTAACGCTCAACAAGACTAGATATACTCTACCAACCTATACATAGTTTCACCTAATGCTACTGTTTTGAGTTTTTTTTCTAAACCAAATCATTTATTCTTACTCTCTGTTATGCCTAAGTCTAACATCCTTTAAAACCAATTTTAATGAGTTAAATTCACCATGGCACATAGTTAATGGTCGCCTACATACACGTGCTCTTAAGCCAATTTAAAACACATAAAGGAACTATAGAATTTTAACATGCCAACATCCGCAATCCGTTGCTTCCTTCCACCACCATCCATGTTAAAACAGTAATTATGCTTCCTAGGGAAATGGGTATATAAATGGCGCTGATGAATGGAAACGTAATTAGCGTATTTAATTAGCGATTTTGGGGAAATGGGTATAAAAATAGCGGGTCGGTTGTGGCAGTGAAGGGAAGGCGGGAAAATGGTGCTAAGTAATTGTTGCATAGATAGTCCTTCTGGGTTTAGTATGGTAAAAAAGGACAGTTTTGCCCCTCACATGACGAGCACGTGCCTGGTGTTAACGTCCAAAACAAACGATAGTTTGGTCAAAGGACCAGTCAATGCAAAATGGACGGGTGTACTTATTGAGACTTACGGACGAAAGGTGCAACTGTGTCAATCACATGGACGATTTATGCAAACTCTAACCAAAATGAATAAATAAAAAATAGAAGCAATATGATGTTCCTAATCGACTATTTTTCAATAGTATAAAATCTCGTCGAATATTATAGTAACCAAAGCATGACCAATATAAAGCACTTTGTGGTGGTGTGGTTGTGAAAATTTGAAGTCGGGCAATAAAGTAATAGAAAGATATCTTAGGCTGGGCACAGTGGTGACCCATATTGCATCAACTTTCCGACTACCACGTCAGCTTCTCTCTCCAGCAACCAGACACAACCCAAGTGCCACAGTGGTGACCCATATATTTTTTTAATTCAAACATTTAAAAAAAAAAAATTCATTAAAAATAAAAAAATTACAATACTAAATTAAAAACTTAAACATGACAACACTAAAATAAAACTAGTAATCTAATTTGTTGCGTGCCTTGATTGTTGCCTTAAGCTACAAAATTTCTTGTAGTTGTCGTGGTCCCAAATTTGGATCGATTGCCGAATTGTAGAAAATCAAGTCTTGCTCCTTTTTCGTGAGGTCCAAGATTTCCACTTGCCTTTGTTGGAGTATGATTTTCTCTCTTTTAATCGCTAGCTCTTGTTCCATTTTCTCTCTTTTCATCGCTAGCTCTTGTTCCTTCAATGATTTCCACGACTCTTCAAGCTCTTTATTTTCGCCGGTTTTGACGGCTTCAGCTTAAAAAAGGTCGATGCTAGCGAACTAACAAATGATGCTGGTGGATCACGAGAGGAGGATGATGATTTCTTCTTGGTTGCGTCACGATCTTGTGGTCGTGATTCTCTAGTATCATCCTCCGCATCATCATTGTCATCCAAGTCTTGGAAATTCGCGGGACCTTGTGTTGACCCTGAGGTAGTTGTAGAACCCTTTGATTTCTTCCGACTATTCGATTGGAAAAGAAGCATCTCCCTCTTCCAAGCATCATGACCCTTCAATACTTTCCAACACTCCAACAAATTGAACTCATGACCGTAATGCACATGATACTCTCTAAGAGCTTTTTCTTCTCACCACTTCCATATCCTTGACATTATCCATAATAGCACAAAAATTCGCAACCCTACCACGAATCCTAGTCTTCCATTTGGACATGATCGAGTCATATGTCCAGTCTGAACCAGTTTCCTTTTGAAAGTACTTTATCACCAACTCCCAAAAGCAGTGCCGGTTAATAGCGTTTCCTTATTTCTTCTTAAGGCTACAACAAGATAGAATATGTCAATATGAATTGATTATACTCTATTACCAACTTTTTCTCTCTCCTTTTTTCTCGTAACTGATTTTGGCGCCAAATTTCGCCATTAAAAATTCAAAAAAAAAAAAAAAAAAAACTTCATTTCCCAATCATTTTGTACAAAATTTCAAATCTAAACCGATCAATCGATTCACCTAATCATTGCAATCACATTGTTTAGCTTGAATATCGATTTTGTAGCAAGTATCAAAAACTCCCAATTTCTCGAATCGAAACTAAACCAAAATTCGAAATCTAATACGTACATACTGTTCGAATCATCATAAATATCATTTCTACCGGTTGAATTTTGATTTGGTAGCTTTTTTTTTTTTTTCACCAGTGGATTATAAACCCTAATTTATAGGATCGTTACTGTTCGATTAAAAATAAATAAATTCAGTATGTGGTCGAAAATGGAATAGTTGAGAACTGAGAATGGTGGGTAATGAGGATTGTGATAAGTTTGACAGCATACCTGATTGTAAATTAAGCTGAATGCAATGTTAGTGCTACTAAGAACAAATTAGTACAAATGATGATATAAGAGCTAAAGTGCTGACAGTGTGAATGTGACTGGAAATATGAGTAACGCAGCGAAAATTAATAATACTACTAAAATCTCATATGCTAACGCAACTGCAAAAAATGAAATGAATTGAAGTATGATAACAAACAAGTACACATTCCTACTGAGATTGACCAAGAGTGTGTAATGAGTTTGTGATTTTTGACGAAGAAGTGTTAGCTGATGGAAATGAGAGATGGGAATGGGAACTAACTCTGTGTGGAACAAGCCTTTGATCCCTAGAGGACGAGTGTTGTCTCATGAATCGCGGTTACATTTAGCATAGCAACAAGCGTTTGAACCCATATGATCCCTAGAGGACGAGTGTTGTCTCGTGAGGGTTTACAGTGAATATACCCACAAAATTCACCTAACCTTTACAAGACATAAAACCATAAAGCAACACCATCTTTACATATCACACCAAACTTCGATTCTAGTCCTCATCCCTGTAGTTCACGCTAACATCGACCTTGTCCTCATTCTGGTCACTCCTCGCCCTCATGTCTAAACACAAACCAAAATGTAATGAACATTAGCTTTTCGCAAACTCGATCCATTATAAATGTTAGATAAAAAATAAACCACATAAATCAAACAAATGATAATAAAATGATTGGTGAACAAACTATCTTCTTTATTTAGATATACTGATTAACAATTTTTATTATAGATTTGGCTTTATCTTTGTTATCATAAAGAACAATTGACATTTGAAAATAGTACATTTTCTTTCACTTTGACTATATTCATCATCAAGACATCAACGCGAAAAGCAACAGTTAAATACTTTTTTCTATTAGATTTGTATAAGGATAAATAACCATAATTAAAAGAAAGAAGAAAAGGAGAATATTACCGTGGAGGTTGGATGTTGAGATCAGGAATGTGAGAAATTTTAGGCCAATCGTTTCCGATCTCCTTCTCACACCTTCTGCTTAGAATTTCACATTGATAAATGGTAATTTGATTGAGATCCTTGAAACTTTGTATCTCATCTGGTAGAGAACGTAAATTGCCACAAGATTTCAATTCCAATGACTGCAGTTTTGGAAAGTAATAAGGCAAAGAAACCAAAGACCCACAATGGTCTATATCTAACTTTTGTAAATTAGGAAATAGAATGTGGTCCTTTGATATCGCGTTGTCATCATCATGGAAACACTTTAAGGAATACATACATTCGAAATGAATACTCTTGAGGCTGGGTAATTTCCCAAGTGGTGGAAGATGTTCACATTTACAAAGACGATAAAACTGAATACTAGTCAAATTGACTAATTTGACCATCCAACTCAGAGAATTAGCCCTTCCCATGTAATTGTATATACTCAACTGCTGGAGACCCGAATTTGGTTCCAATCCCTCAAGAACCTCTTCATCAAATAATGTTTCTGAATCAAGTGTTTCTGAATCAATTGTTTTTGATCTATACCGCCGCGGCCAACATAATTTCAAAGACTTTAGATTTGTTTTGTCTTTCAAATTGGCGCTTTTGGCATCGCTTAAACCTCCAACATTTTCAAGTTTTTTTAATATCAAATTCCACCCAAGAAGATTTAGATTTCCCAGTTCACCTATTCGGGCCCCAGCATCTTTTCCTACAACAAACTGTGAAAGCCTTCGAAGGTTGGTTAGTTCCTTAATTCCTACAGGCATATGCTGGAGTAAAGGAGAGTAACCAATATGTAGACGTTGAAGATTCCTCATGTACCTCAAACCTTTAGGCAACTCACGGAAACTTTCACACCATTCTATAATTAATGTTTGCAAGTTTTGGAGAAAAATAATCGACTCTGGTAGAACTTTTATTTCTGAATGTGATATTTTCAAGTATCTCAAATGTATTAACTTGCAAACTGATTCGGGCAACGTCAAGTTTTCAATTCCGTACAAGTACAACACCCTTAGATAAGCATGGCTGAAGATTTGTCTAGTGCTACTTTCATAAATCTTGTGAAAGACCAACATTGATCGTATTGGTCTTAGCTTTTTTAAATCCTGTTCTGAAAAACGATAACCGGGACATGATAAACTGAGATGAAGCACCTCATCCAGGGTTATCAACTCATTACCAGGCTTTATAACTGCACAATCATGTCTCATTTCATATTGCGCAAGATCATGCATTAAATCATGCATTTTGCATGTCTCACCTATGTATACATTCTTCTCGACGACATCTTGGAAAAACGACCTCCGGACCAAACAAGTAAAAATTTCCTCACCAAGCACATACAAGCTCACATCTCCTTGAGATGGAATAAATTCATTTGCCATCCACAACTCTATCAATAAGTCCTTACTCATTTCCTCCCCTTTTGAAAATACACAACAATAAGCGAAACACATCTTCATATGTGGAGGCAAATCATCGTAGCTTAACCTCAAAGCAGTTAAGATGCCATTGTCTTGCATCTCCGAAATGAACTTGTCGTTTACAAGCTGCCACTCATTCACCTTTCTTTTTGTCGACATTAAGCTACCCAAAGTCTTCACCGCTAGAGGTAAGCCGTGGCATTTCTTCATTATCTTCTTTCCTACACTCTCCAGCTGGGAGCTTACATTTTCCCCCTCTCCTATGCCTGGGAACGCAAGCATCTTGAATAGTGACCATGAATCCTTTTCTGATAATACTCCAACATTATGCTGCAACTCAGGAATCTTAGACATCAATTGGGCAGTATCTTCCTTCCGTGTCGTTACCATAACGGTGCTGCTTTTTTCTGCGCAACTTAATGCTTTACATAGCTCGTTCCACTTTTCCATTTCCTTGTTTTCGATCCATATGTCATCCATTATAATGAAATATTTCTTTCCTTTTAACTTGTTTTGAAGTTGTATTTGCAAATCATCCAATGACATCTCATCCAACTTCAAATCTTCTGGGCCACATATCGCTTTAATTATTTGCTTAATTATTCTTTTGACGTCAAACACAGCAGAGACATACACCCAACACTTTAACTCGAAATAAGTCGTCACCGTTTCATGGTTGTAAACATATTGAGCCAGCGTAGTTTTTCCGATGCCACCCATGCCCCATATAGCGTAGACCCGAACATCATCATTGTCACGCCGAATGCCTATATCTTGGTTACAAATCTTATCAACTATCATCTTCTTCTCTTCATCCCTTCCGCAGATCTTGGACATAAATGAGCTAGTTTCCCTGTTTGAAATCTCACCACCAGTACCCGCGCCAACTTCACTTATGGTATTGGGAGTCAACTTAAACTTGGATCTATTATCATCAATGACTTCCAACTTTTCCCTTATGTTCTTAACTTTATGAGCAATCCTAGTTTTGACCACAAGCGGATTATGGGTGGAAAAGAAGGTTCTTACCTTATGTTTGATACTGTCTAGGCTTTGTATCATAGATTCAGTTGAGGCTTCATCTATAACATTTTCCACCTCCAAAGAGGCAGATTTGAGAGTCTTGAGCCATTCTTCCACACCCTTTTCGTTTGTTTGTACCTTGGATCTGTTTAAAAGTGTTCTCAAGAGCTGAAAGATCATTTTCAAGGCCCCTAAACAACCCAACCTCTAGAATAGCTTTAGAAGTTAATCTCCCTACCACATCACTCACAAGAGCCGAAGTAATGGGATCAGCCATGAATACTTTTCTTGTGATTGATCAAAAATGAGATGAACAAAACGATGTGTGTGTGTGTCTGTCTGTCTGTGTGTGTTTGATTTTTAGTATGTGAAAGAATCTGTGTACAAAAGTGATTAAATTTAATGGGCACCAAACTCATAATACAAGGTTCCAGCTGGTTATTCACATGTGCATTTGTAAATTCTCAAATAATCAGCATAAAACGTTAACGATAAATATTTATTTGACATGGTATTTTAGAATTAAAACATAACAGAAGATGTGCCAGCCGACATGGGATTACTCATTGCTGTTCTAAACTTCTATGGAACTTGAATATGAACTTCCCGTAACCACAGAGATTTTGTCGTGTGTCTAGCTGCTGCATATGGAAATATACCTTTTAATTATTCGATGACTAACTTGATCCCTGTTTACATTTGTATGAATGGTTTAGAGAGTGG
>JARVZY010006622.1:0-25831 GCA_030686995.1 Artemisia argyi
CAGAAATCCTGTTGTACTCCTTCCATCATCTTTATTTCCAGCCCAGTCACTGTCGCTATATCCAACCAGCTTGAAGTCTTCACTTGTTGAGTAAAACATACCATATTCTACGGTACCTTTGATATAACGGAGGATCCTCTTTGCGATCTCCAAATGTTTTGTCGTAGGCTCTTCCATGAAACGACTAATCAATCCAACCGCAAAGAGAATGTCGGGTCTTGTACATGTCAAATAGCGCAAACTTCCAACGAGACTCTTGAATTGAGTTGAGTCTACCGCTTCTCCTCCGTCATGCTTAGAAGGCTTTGCCTTATGTTCTATGGGGGTGCCAACGGGATTACATTTCTCCATGCCGAATTTCTTTAATATCTCCTTGGCATATCCTTCTTGACTTATGAAAATTCCATCATCCGTCTGCTTCACCTCAATGCCAAGATAATAAGACATAAGTCCTATGTCTGTCATCTCGAACTCTTTCGTCATTGACTTCTTGAGCTCATGCATCATACTCTGAGAGTTTCCTGTAAAGATCAAATCATCCACGTACAAGCAGACGAGCAGTATACCTCCACTTTCAAATTTCACGTAAAGTGCATATTCACTTAGGCATTTTGTAAAACCATGTTCTTGGAAATACTTGTCAATTCTAGTATTCCAAGCACGTGGTGCCTGCTTTAGACCATATAAGGCCTTTCTCAACCTTAGCACTTTACCTTCATGCCCTTTGGCAACATATCCCTCCGGTTGCTCCACATAAACTTCTTCTTCGAGAAGTCCATTTAGAAATGCAGACTTCACATCCATTTGGTGGATTTTCCACCTATGTTGAGCTGCAATAGCAAAAATCATTCTAATAGTTTCTAAACGAGCAACAGGAGCAAATACCTCTTCGTAGTCGATCCCATGCTTCTGCTTGTAACCTTTTGCCACAAGTCTTGCCTTGTACTTCTCCACTTCGCCTTTGGCGTTTTTCTTAGCCTTGTATACCCATTTGACTCCAATAGCCTTTTGGCCTTTCGGAAGGGTCATCAACTCCCACGTATCATTCTTTTCTATTGACTTTATCTCCTCATCCATGGCTTGTCTCCATTTCTTGCTTTTCATAGCTTCCTCAAAAACTAAAGGTTCACAGTCAGCATATAAACAAAGAAGGGGTATCTCGTCAGTTACCTCGTAGAGCTCCTGCAAACTTCTTGTCTTTGGTTCTCCTTCACTTGAACTTGAAGGTGAGTCTTGGGTTGGAGTTGGACTTTGAGGTTGTTCGACTTCTTCACTTGATTCACCCGTCTCTTCTTCAATCATAGGAAGAAAGTCATACCTTTCATTTTCTTTAATGCTCCAATCCCATGTTTCATCTTCATCGAACTCCACGTCTCTACTCACTACCACCCTCCTTGTGATTGGATTATAGAGCTTATAGCCTTTTGATTGCTTGTCGTAGCCAATGAACACATGTTTCTCACTTCTATCATCAAGCTTGGATCGCCTTTGGCTTGGAACGCGAACATACGCTATGCTTCCGAATACCCTTAGGTGAGAGACGGTAGGCTTCATCCCATTCCATGCTTCTTGTGGGGTCTTGTTATCTAAACTCTTTGACGGACACCGGTTCAATAGATATACCGCACAGTCAACCGCTTCGGCCCAAAACTCCTTTGGCATCTTCTTACTTTTCAACATGCTTCGGACCATATTGAGAATGGTTCTATTCTTTCTCTCCACCACTCCATTTTGTTGTGGGGAGTAAGGAGCCGTTAGAAATCTCCGGATCCCATTATCCTCACAAAATGTATTAAATTCTTTTGATAAAAATTCTCCACCTCTATCGGATCTCATGGATTTAATTTTTATACCTTTCTCCTTCTCAACCATGGCTTTAAATATCTTAAAAGCTTCAAAAGCTTTGGATTTTTCTTTTAGAAAATATACCCAAGTTTTTCTTGAAAAATCATCAATAAAGAGCATAAAGTAAAGATTCTTACCATGAGAGGGTGGAGTAATGGGACCGCACAAATCTGTGTGAATTAGTTGGAGAGGCTCCTTTGCTCTTGATGTCGCTTCTTTTGGGAACGAACTCCTAGCATGCTTCCCAAGAAGGCATCCTTCACACACTTGATTGGGATGATCAATTTGATCTAACCCTTTCACCATTCCCCTTGAAGATAATAACTTTAAGTCACCAAAGTTTAAGTGCCCGTACCTCATATGCCAAAGCCACGAATGATCCTATAAACAACTTTTTAAGCACTTAGCTTCATCATGCTGAATGTTTAGTAGGAACATTCGGTTTTTAGTCATAGGGACTTTAGCTATGAGCTTTCCTTCGGGATTTCTTATTGTAGCACTACGATCTTTGAAATGAATATCGTAGTTTTTCTCTAAAAGTTGTCCCACACTTAAAATGTTACTTTTAAGGTACATTGTATACGTCCGAAATTTATTGGTGACTTCCATCTTTAGCTCGGATAAGTATCTTACCTTTTCCTTTCACCAGTGCCTTTGATTCATCTCCAAAGGTGACGTTACCTTTACTTTCCTCCATATCCACGAACAAGTCTTCTTCACCCGTCATATGGTTACTTGCAGCGGAATCTATATGCCATGGTTCTATCCTCTCTTCTTGTTCGTCACGTCTTGCCATTAGCAAGGTAAGCTCATCTTTGTCTTCTACCTCCACAAGATTAGCTTTTTCTTCCACTTGTCTTAAGCTACTACACTCACTGGCATAATGACCATATTTGCGACAATTATAACATTGTATTTGGGGCTTACCTCCTCTTTGAGACTGAAAGCCTCTCCTACGACCTCTTCGATATAGAGACCACTGATTTTCATCTTCTTTGTTGACATCTTCTCTTCCTCTTCCTCGTCCTCGGCCTTGGAAACCACCACGACCTCGAAAAGTACCGCGTCCTCGTCCTTGCTCCTTTCCATGTAGAAAGCTCTTTTCTCTTTCTTTGAAAGAGACCTTTGAGTATAAAGCTTGCTCCAAGGGTTCTTTCCCCCTTCTTTTCTTCAACTTCTCTTCATGGGCTTGTAAAGATCCCATGAGTTGATCAGTGGTCATAGAGTCTATGTCTTTTGACTCCTCTATGGCCACGACAATGTAATCAAAGCTTGGTGGCAAAGAGCGAAGAATCTTTTCTATCACCCTTGTGTCACTCAAGCTTTCACCATTTCTCTTCATTTCATTTGAAATGGTCAAGACACGAGTGAAATAATCCGAAATGGTTTCGGATTCCTCCATTTGGAGCTTTTCGAACTCTCCTCTAAGAGTTTGAAGGCGTACCTTTTTCACCTTGTCAATTCCTTTGAAAGCATTTTGAAGGATCTCCCACGCTTCCTTAGAAGTGGTTGCATTTGCAACTTTCTCAAACATCGCATCATCAAGACATTGATAGATGAGTGTAAGAGCACTTTGATCCTTCTTTCTTGTCTTTTGCAACTCCACCCTTTGGGCGACATTCAACGAACTTTCATCATCAACTTTCTCAACACCTTTTTCGACTATCTCCCACACATCATGTGAACCGAGTAACGCCTTCATTCGAATGCACCAACTACCATAGTTATCTTTGGTAAGACGAGGAAATTGGAACAAGTTCATTGCACCGGACATCTCGATTTTCTGGCTCTGATACCACTTTGTTGGAAAACACGAGGGCCTTTTAGGCTTATACTTGATGAAGAGAGGAATACTTAGAGAACTTTCACAATGGAACTTTTATTCCTTAAGTTTTGCTTAGGTACATTTACAATGCATACACCATCACCTATTTATATTAGTCCATGGAAGGTTCTAGACTCGGGATATTCCATGGACATTCTTACGCAATCTAGATTATTCTAATACATCATCATCCTTATCCTAATTCTAGATAATTCTTACTAGACACTTTACCACAATTAACTAGATACTTCTAGTATGTATCATCTACTACAACCTTCTAAATACTTCTATACCATTCTACGACTTTCTACAAGCTTCCATACTATTCTACGACTTTCCAGAAGCTTCCATACCATTCTACGACTGTCTAGAAGTGTCTTCCATATGCGCTCGGGCTAAATCAAGTTTACAATCCAACAAACATCACCTTAATTCGCCATGACAAGTGACAATAACTAAAGTAACTAGCAACCCGATGATTATGCTCTTCAGTAGCTTATTTGTATTTTAGAATACGTAGGAGCTGCTGTGTGAATCTAAAACCACAAATCTTGGCTACAAAGGATACGTGTCTACTGTAATTATTATGAGCCTGTAGTTGTAGTAATGCGTAAATAGGTGCTTAAAGTAGATAGTATAATTATAAACATTGGAGATTGTTTATTTAATTCACAAAAAATGTTTATAGAGAGTTTGGTAATATGGAAAAAAGTAGGCAAGCTTGGCATATTGATATCACTTTATGGAAAAAATAATAACTACTAACGTGAGATATAACTACTAACTAAGTTCAGCATATTCTAAGAGTAAGCATGTGTCATGTTTTCATTTATGTAATAATGGTCAAATTGGGTTATACTTTTTCTGTAAATAATAAGCATGTACTTTTTAATTTGTCAAGTTTTAGTAGTTGAAATATACTACGGTAATTAAAATAAGGCGTTGATTCATGTTTAGATTTTTGTGTGTGTTGTAATTACAGGTGTTGGTTCATTTGTTCATGGACACAAAGAAACTAAATGCAGATCAAAATTTTGCTCAGGTAATTGTACAGTTTGAGATTTATGATTTTAGTTTCATAATGTTTGTTAACTTACGATGTTGTTAGATTAATTACATATTTTTTTTACATGGGCGATTAAACGATTACTAATGCAGGCTAGGAGATTATATGATTATAAGTGCAGCCTAAGAGATCAGCAGAGAAGCCATATACAACTGTTTGCCAATAACTACATGACTTGGACTACAAACATGGGTCATAAGCATAAGGTTAGTGAGGAAGAATGGGAAAACATCATTGCATACAGTGGCTAGATACAGTATGACAAGTATGCTAAAACTACTTATTGAACGAGATCTCGCTGTACATCAAGAATTAGATTTAAGCCCATGAACCATGAAATGTATTGTGCATCTTTTTATGTAATTTATTGCTTAAAAAAACAAGTGTTTCAATAATCCAATAATAATTGCTTCCGCTTTGCTTTTAAGATCTTTTATTAGAACTTAATTTATGATCGGTTTACGGCTTCTATTAAATAGGCACGCCCGCAACGCAGCGATCGTCTAAACAAGCACTAACCGGCAAATGAAACAAGTACCAGTTAAATTAATAAAACAGCTGCCGGCTAAATATTATACTTTGCCTATACAGCAAAAAAAATAAATAAATAAATAAACGAAAAGCAACCACTAAAAAAACATTTGACAAAATAAAAAGGCACGCCTGCAATACGGCGAACGTTGCCAATCTTGTTAAAATTAAAATACAATACAACATATTAAAAACATATGAAACTTAAAATAATGATACGTAAAAAAAACATAGAAAATGATGAGGCGAAAAATGATCCATTTTTAGGGGGTCATTTAAGCTCGAATCCGACTTTATTTGATCAAATATTGCCCTAAATCGTTCCTTTTGTGATTTTAGGTGTTTGGAGAGTGAATTCTGGAAAAGAGGCTATTTTGGACGTTTTTGGAGCATAAAGTGAAGAAAACGGCAAAGTACCAAAAATCCAAGCTGAAAATACAAGGTGACGGCGTCAAGACTTGCCTCTTGACGGCGTCAGACATGAAGAATTAAATATCGAAGGTGGTGACGGCGTCAGACGTACTGGTGACGGCGTCAAAGTGGCCAAGAATAATTTACCGTGGGTGGTGACGGCGTCACATAGGCCGTCATAAGTGGATCAAGGCCGTCCGAGGAAGTTTATGTCGGCGAGGTGACGGCGTCAGAATTAACTCTTGACGCCGTCAGACTGTTTTTCCTATATATAGTTTTCTAGTTTTTTCATTAAAAAGAGAGAAGTTTTGGTGAAACCCTAAAGACGATTTTGGTGCCTCTTTCACAGGTTTTTCAAGGGTTCCAAACCCTTGAGACCTTGCATTGTAATTGAGATAAGTGTACTTTCAATTCAATCAATATGTCTATGTGTTGGTTGTTTATCTCTTGTTCTTGTCTCAATTCTACTATGCTAGGCTAGATATCTCTTGTGTTTGCTTAGATCTAATGAAACCTAGATGTTGATTATGTGTTGATTACTTGTCTACTCTTGTTTTGAATGAATGATTTATATGTTAGGCTTAAGAAAACTGGCAGATCTCCAAATGGTAACATGCTTGAACGTCTTAAGAAACATGAACCGAGGCGTACTAGGTCTTTATTGGTTGTATTTAATGCATGAGCCACTGTTTACAATCCCTATAGTTGTGATGGGTCATGGTGTAGGAGGAGATAAGAGCTCATAGAGTTGGGGAGTTATGTATGCCACCCCACGAATGGTATTAAGGAATACAACCCGTCATTCATACAAGTGTAACAAGTAATTAACATGTAAAAGATATCTAGGGTGTAGTGAATTCTAAGTAAACACAATTTCTCCAACCACTGCTCACAACTTAGTTTAATTAGTTTAATTTCATTTTTATTATTTTATTTTGATTGCATCTTAGTTTTGGGTTAGTTGAATAGCAACTAATTCCGCCCTATCTTCCAAAACCCGAGATTTTAATTGCTTTCTAAAAAATATAAAAATACAAAAATAATCATCTCTCACCTTTAGAACTATTAATTAGGTTTTCTAATCCTAGCGACACTATTCCTAAGCTGAACGATCAATCCCCCGGTACTTGTCACTATACTATACTACAACGATCAGGTACACTGCCTGGTGGGGGTTGTAAGCTTCTCGAGATCCCTCGAGAGGTAAAGCAAGGTGCGATTCCCACGCATCAAGTTTTTGGCGCCGCTGCCGGGGAATAGTTATTGTCTAGGTTAGGATTTCTTTTTATTAGGTCTACTTGCTAGATTCTTTTCTAGTAAGATTTTTATTTTTATTTTTAGGTCTTCTTTAGTCTATCTTATTTCTTCGTGCTTTTGTTTGTAACTCTTCACCATTCACCATCATGGCAACCAACGAATTCTCCAACCTTAGGATCACTAGAAGTCGTAGCACCACTAAAGACCTCGTCTTGCCTTATGCAGAACCCGAAAGAGAAATGTGTAGGTTAAGACGAACTCACTCAACACCTGAACCATCCAGCATTGCTATCGACTTTGATGCACCTCTCTCTGAAGAAAATTCAGAGAATCACATCACAACCCCTAGCTCCCACAATGAGACAAATACTCCTATAATACCTCCTCCTAAGCGTCTCAAGGATTACTCTTCCCCAACTCCTCGTGGGTTTTCCAATGCCATTGTTTATCCAAACGAACATGCCAACGAGGTCTTGCATGCAAATGATATTTGGCTTGTCAAAAGTGTGTGTAAGTTCCACGGACTTGATGAGGAAAATCCGATCCAACACATCAAGGACTTCCTAAAAATAGTGGATACCATCCATACAGGTGGGACTACTAGAAACACATCCCGACTGCGATTCTTCCCTTTCACCTTATACGAAAAAGCCCAAGAATGGTATAACAAACTCCCTTCCGAATCTATTTTCACATGGGAGCAACTCATATCCAAGTTCTATGAGAAGTTCTTTCCACCTGGAAAAACCTCAACATTTAGGGATAGGATCCTTCGTTTCCGAAAGGGGAAGGATGAACCCTTCCATAAAGCGTGGACTAGATTCAAAGATTTAATAAGACAAGTTCCACATCATGGCATTGAACTTTGGCTCTTGGTCCAAATCTTTTACGAAAATATCTCCTCTAATGACCGGAACGGAATCAACCAATCTAGGAAAGGAAGATTGGCCAATCTTAGTGCCGAGGAAGGATGGGACAGGATTGAAGAATATGCCCAAGACCAGGATGACACTTGGGATGAACCTGAGTCTACTATCGGCATTTCTGAAACCATCTCGGATCGATTAAGCAAAGTTCATAAAAGAATGGATTGCCTAGCTGGATCGCAACCACCTAAAATGCTGTCAAACCCTTACTTGATCTGCGATTACTGTGGAGGTCCGCATGAGGTGGAGGAATGCGGAGGAGCAGCCACAACTGAACATGCGTGCTTGTCAGGAGGAGACATTTATGCTGATCCCTCCCTTTTGCCTTTCTACCAAAATGATGATTATACCCTTTGGGGAAATCTGGTAAGGAAAAGAGAGGGGGAGGGAGGCCCTGAATTCAAGATCAGGAGCAATTTCGAAGATGACCTTGGTCACTTCACTCAAGAAAAAGACTTGCAAATGAAAGGGCTTAACGAGCTTTTCGACGAACAGCAGGAGGGCGTCGGAGAATTTTTCAGCAAGCTTAACTCAGCCCTAGATAACCTCCAACCACCGTCAGAAAGAGGAAAAGATCCCATGCTCGCGATAACCACACGGGCCGGAACGACAACCAAGGACCCTCCTTACCCAAATTCGTCCCCCGTCACGCTCGATTCAGATAAACCTGGGGAGGAGGAGCAGGATGTCGGCATTGGCACCCCGGACCAACCACCAGTGACAACTCCCTCCCCATCAGCCCTTCCTAACCCACCTGTGAGAATTCCATACCCATCCCGACTAAGGAACCAGAAAACGGAGAATGATAACAAGAGGTTCTTGTCATACCTAAAAGACTCGGTTGTCACCATACCTCTCTTGGATGCTTGCTATCACATGCCAAAGTATAGCACATACTTCAAAAAACTGCTTGCTAACAGAAAAAAGCTCGAGGGCCTTGTAACCCTAGGGGAAGAATGCTCAGTGGTGACCCATAAAGGGCTACCAAAGAAGGTAGACGATCTGGGCAGCTTCACCTTGCCATGCTCTATAGGATCTCTATCAATCAAGAATGCTCTTGCCGATTTGGGAGCAAGTATTAACCTCATGCCTCTCTCTATGTTCCGTAAACTAGGATATTCCGGATTGAAGCCTACCCGTATGAACATCCAACTAGCCGATAGATCAGTCAAATACCCCGAAGGGATATGTGAGAACGTGCTAGTTAAGGTTGGGAAATTCAAATTCCCTGTCGACTTCGTAATCCTGGATATGGAGGAGGACGACGTGGTACCTATCATTTTAGGTAGACCATTTCTTGCTACCGCTCGTGCAGTCATCGATGTCTACGATGGCAAACTGACCTTACGAGTAGGAGACGATAGCACAACTTTCGACATTAAGGATTCTATGGACCTCTCCCTTGAAGCATCCAACCGGCTCTACTTTATCGGGGAAGTAGATGAGCTCACAGATATCATTGATGACTGCATCGATGAACAAATCGATGAAGGCTGGCTACGGGACGACAGTTTTCTGCCTTTGCTGGAGGTGGAAAAGACGGAGGATGTTAATGCAGTCTCCTTCTACCCCAGACAAGAGGCAACGGAGCATATCGAGCTCCGAAAGCCCGAGAACAAGCTCAAACCTTCTATTATCGAGCCCCCTGACGTTGACCTTAAAGAGCTCCCTAATCATTTAGAGTATGCCTTTCTTCAGGGAGAAAACCAACTCCCGGTAATCATAAATTCTTCCTTGGAAAAGGAACAAAAAGTTAAACTCTTAGAGGTCCTGAAGAAATACAAGGGGGTACTCGCATGGAGTGTGGCCGACATTAAGGGGATTGACTCTACTTTTTGCACACATAAGATTCTTATGGAGGAAGATTATAAACCCACTGTGCAACCCCAGAGGCGAGTGAACCCTAACATTAAGGAGGTAGTGAAGAAGGAAGTTATCAAACTTTTGGATACAGGATTGATTTACCCGATCTCGGATAGCCCATGGGTTAGTCCTGTACAGGTTGTACCTAAAAAGGGTGGAATGACTGTAGTAAAAAATGACAAGGGTGAGATGGTGCCACAAAGAACTGTCACTGGATGGCGGGTATGCATTGACTATCGAAAGCTCAACGATGCCACGAGGAAAGATCACTTTCCCTTACCATTCATTGATCAGATGTTAGAAAGATTATCTGGACACGAGTACTATTGCTTCTTAGATGGATTCTCTGGATATTTTCAAATCCCCATAGCACCTGAGGACCAAGAAAAGACCACGTTTACTTGCCCCTATGGAACGTTTGCCTACAAAAGGATGCCTTTTGGGCTATGTAATGCCCCCGCCACTTTCCAACGTTGCATGACCGCAATCTTTCACGAACTCATGGAAGACAGCATGGAAGTTTTCATGGATGACTTTTCAGTTTTCGGAAACTCCTTCGACCGCTGTCTTGCTAATTTAGAAAAGATGCTTAAACGTTGCGAGGAAACCAACTTGGTGTTAAACTGGGAAAAGTGTCATTTCATGGTAAAGGAAGGGATTGTGTTGGGCCATAAGATTTCAGGGAACGGGATAGAGGTGGACCAAGCTAAGGTTGAAGCTATATCTAAGTTACCATACCCCACAACTGTTAAGGCAATATGCAGCTTTTTGGGGCACGCCGGATTTTATCGGAGATTCATCAAAGACTTCTCCAAAATTGCCCGGCCAATGACTCAATTGCTTGTGAAGGATGCTCCATTCGGTTTTTCCCAAGAATGCAAAGATGCTTTCGACCTCCTAAAAAGGGAACTCACTCAAGCTCCAATCATGATCACACCCAACTGGGAGTTACCATTTGAAATAATGTGTGACGCTAGCGACTTCGCTGTCGGGGCTGTATTAGGTCAGCGACGTGACAAGCTTTTCCAACCTATTTACTACGCTAGCAAGACCATGAATCCCGCCCAAGAGAACTACTCCACCACCGAAAAAGAATTATTAGCCGTAGTGTTTGCATTCGACAAATTCCGACAATATCTTGTCCTTTCAAAGACAGTCGTCTTCACTGACCACTCAGCTCTTAGATATCTGTTTGCGAAACAGGACGCCAAGCCACGACTGATTCGGTGGATCTTGTTGCTACAAGAATTTGATGTTGAGATTCGCGATAAGAGGGGGGCAGAGAATCTAGCCGCCGATCATCTATCTCGCCTGGAAAACCCCTTGGATAAACACGATAGAAGTGAAATTAAGGATTCGTTTCCCGACGAACAACTGATGTCTATCCTTGATTCGGAACCATGGTACGCCAACTTCGCCAATTACTTCGCAAGTAGATGTAGACTTGTTCCTGAACACCTGACTAAATACGAAAGGAAGAGGTTCTTTTCCCAGCTGAAGTATTACTTCTGGGATGAACCATTTTTATTCCGAAGGTGTCCTGACCACATTATAAGGCGTTGTGTTTCGGAGAATGAGGCAGTGAAAATCATGAGGGAATGTCACTCCGGTCCCTCTGGAGGGCATCATGGGATAAATGTTACTGCTCGAAAGATTCTCGACGCAGGATTCTATTGGCCCACAATTTTCCGTGATGTAAAAGATATGGTGCAAGCGTGTGATGCATGTCAACGGGCTGGAAATATATCACATAGGGATGAGGCACCTCAGAATTTTATACAAGTTTGTGAAGTATTCGATGTGCAGGGGATTGACTTTATGGGACCATTTCCATCCTCAGGGGGAAACGAGTACATCTTGGTCGCCATTGACTATGTTTCAAAATGGGTTGAAGCACAAGCCCTTAGGACTAATGATGCTAGAGTGGTCATTCATTTCCTGAAAAAGCTTTTCGCAAGATTCGGGATTCCGAAGGCTCTCATCAGTGATAGGGGGACACATTTTTGCAACGCGCAAATGGAAAAGGTCATGAAGAGGTATGGAGTACCCCACCGATTCTCCACCGCCTATCATCCACAGACCAATGGCCAAGTCGAAAATACCAATAGAGCTATTAAAAGAATACTTGAAAAAACGGTTAGTCAAAACAGAAAGGACTGGTCATTCAAACTCGACGAAGCCTTATGGGCATTCCGAACTGCTTACAAAACACCTATTGGAACGACCCCGTTCCGCATGGTGTATGGTAAGGCATGTCACTTACCGGTAGAATTAGAACACAAGGCTTATTGGGCGCTTAAGGCATGCAACTTAGATTACACAACTGCGGGGAACAATAGGTTTTTGCAATTACACGAGCTTGATGAGCTTAGATTAGAAGCCTACGAATCCTCCATCACATATAAAGAGAGAGCTAAAAGATGGCATGATCAAAGAATTAAGAAACCCAAAGAATTTTCAGAAGGAGACAAGGTCCTATTATACAATTCTCGGTTGCGATTATTTCCGGGAAAACTTAAGTCTAGATGGTATGGGCCGTTCACAGTGAAGAATTCCTCTAAATTTGGAGCTTTAGTGTTAGTTGACGATGAGGGTAGGGAATTCACGGTTAACATACAACGTGTAAAACATTACCAAGAAAATAACAATGAAATGATTAATGAGGAGGATGTGATGTTTGATGATGAGATCACGTAGTAACCCACGACTTTGAGTCTAGCTACAAGACTCGTAAATAAAGAAAAGCGCTTCTTGGGAGGCAACCCATGTTTTGTGTGATTTTTATTTGTTTGATTATTATTTGCTTCCGTATGCATGTTTTATTTTTATTGTTGGTTGATCATGTTTCTCTACTAAAAAGTGGAAATACTTTATTATGTTGTTTAGCCTAGTCTTAACTTCAACCTAGAGGTATTTTTGCAAAAGATAAGTGTAAGGGGAAACCCCAAATATGTTTTTAAGAAACAAACCGATCATGATTATCCACAATATTTAATGAACATGTATATTCGTATTTGTTAGAGTCAAATGCTTGTATTGAGTCATAATGAAGTTTTGCAGGATTTTCCAGGAAGTAGGACAAAGTTTTTCCAAAAATTTTCCGGAAACTTAACATAAGAATTTCTGCAGGTCCATTCTGACGGCGTCAGGGTTTGCTCTTGACGGCGTCAGGAGTTAAAATCTGGAAATTTTACCGATTTTGTTTTTCTAACGGAGTCTTATGGTTTTTGTGAATTATTAAGTTTTATAATCTCCAGGAAATCTGCAAACTTCATTCCACAAGCATTATATCTTACTTTGTTTTCTAGGATTTAGTAACTTATATAGGATGCCGCCGATTTTACGCGAGGTTGCCTTGTCTACTTTTGTCAGGATTTACATGTTATTTGTGACAAGAAGATGATTTATATTCTGGAATGGAAGCTTTGATTGTTCGTTTTCTTGGAAGAAGATTTAACCTGGTCAACTAAAATCCATACCGAGCGAATCAGGGGAGTATTTGATTTCATTCTCTTTACTTTTTAACTTTTACATTCTTTACTTGAACAATGGGGACAATGTTCATCTTAAGTGTAAGGGGAGGGTAAAAAGATGATACCTTACATATGCACTTTCGCTTGAGTTTGTTTTGTTTGATAGTAGATGAGTAATAAAACTACGAGAAATACTTGTTAGTGTAATTTTAGCGCCAAATTTAAAATTTTTTACAACATTTAGGAGTGAAACTTTAGCCATAGCAAGCGTCTCATGGATAGGAGGTTGTATGACTAGCACATAACCGTATATTCAGAAAAATTTTCCACCTAAAAATGTGAGGTTCGCCTTTAGATTTGATAGGAAAAGCATTTATTATTGGTGCTTATGAGTGTACCGGTAGCATTTAGATTCTAGAACTTGCGTTAGTGATGCATCCCGAGACCGCTAGTGAGACTACATTCGTGTGGTAGGATTTACTACATGATAAGAGGCATTAGGATCACCCTTGTGTTAAACCTGTATTATAATTACTTGACCATTTAAGTCATATTACTTGGCTAGTTAAGTCAACTAATTTTTCCCACACCCTTAGCGTTGTACTCATTTTTAGTACACGATACCCCTAGTACACCCCTCCGAGCCTATTTTTTCGTTTCTAACTTTAAGCATTTTACTTAAAGGAAGAATTTGTTACACCCCACTTAAATGTACAACCAAATCGCCTTAGCCTTCCGTGTATGCGCTCATTTTTAGTGCATTATTGTTATTTGTTAAACCCTAAGTTAACTTTCTAATTGATTACATGGTTGCTAAGTCGAGTCATATCATTGTACATATTGTTTTGGGACTATTGGGACTCATGGGTAAGTACTTAATTTATGGAGTAATGGGGAAGAACATCACTTATTACCCCCATATGTACGTTAATCTTAAAAGTGCTCCAAGTGTTTTGATTTTCTTAATTCGAGTCATTAGATTAGTTAAATGTAAAGTATGTAAAGATTCAAGTGTAAGGGGAATGCTCAAACCCCTATGATGTATTATTTTGGATGGTAGGGTAAGAGTGTATGCAAAAAAAAAAAAAATTAAGAAAAAGAAAAAAAAAATAGAAAAGAAAAAAGAGAAAAAACATACGGACTACCATCCCGTTTTTATTTTATGTTCATTTTATGTTTTTGTTATTTTTCATTTATTAGCTTAAGTCGAGTCTAGTCTTGGCTTAGCAACGCCATCTTGTACATGTAATTAACTAAGATTGTTAACTCGCCACCAGTAAAACTTCCTTTATCCAACAAAACCGTGTAATTCATATCCCTACACCTAACGTTATAACCCTTTAAAAGACCTCTTTGATAGTTTATCCTAGGTGCTTACGCCATGTGGTGGAGGTTTGATCCTTTCCCAAGCCTATGGTAATCTATTTTGCTATGACAGGTAGTGAGAGATATCTTCCATTTCCATAATGTTATATTACTTTATTACACCCGAGAGATGTGAGTATCTAAACACTATTTGTGAGGTGCTTGTGTATGACCTCCGTGCTTGTCTATTGGTCTTTAGTGGAACGATTATTTGTTGTAATTACTTTTATATTAGTGTTAAATGACCCCTAACTTGTCTTTTGAGTAGAATAAAAGCTCATTTGCTTGAGGACAAGCAAATCTCAAGTGTAAGGGTATATGATGAGGCGAAAAATGATCCGTTTTTAGGGGGTCATTTAAGCCCGAATCCGACTTTATTTGATCAAATATTGCCCTAAATCGTTCCTTTTGTGATTTTAGGTGTTTGGAGAGTGAATTCTGGAAAAGAGGCTATTTTGGACGTTTTTCGAGCATAAAGTGAAGAAAACGGCAAAGTACCAAAAATCCAAGCTGAAAATACAAGGTGACGGCGTCAAGACTTGCCTCTTGACGGCGTCAGACATGAAGAATTAAATATCGAAGGTGGTGACGGCGTCAGACGTACTGGTGACGGCGTCAAAGTGGCCAAGAATAATTTACCGTGGGTGGTGACGGCGTCACATAGGCCGTCATAAGTGGATCAAGGCCGTCCGAGGAAGTTTATGGCGGCGAGGTGACGGCGTCAGAATTAACTCTTGACGCCGTCAGACTGTTTTTCCTATATATAGTTTTCTAGTTTTTTCATTAAAAAGAGAGAAGTTTTGGTGAAACCCTAAAGACGATTTTGGTGCCTCTTTCACAGGTTTTTCAAGGGTTCCAAACCCTTGAGACCTTGCATTGTAATTGAGATAAGTGTACTTTCAATTCAATCAATATGTCTATGTGTTGGTTGTTTATCTCTTGTTCTTGTCTCAATTCTACTATGCTAGGCTAGATATCTCTTGTGTTTGCTTAGATCTAATTAAACCTAGATGTTGATTATGTGTTGATTACTTGTCTACTCTTGTTTTGAATGAATGATTTATATGTTAGGCTTAAGAAAACTGGCAGATCTCCAAATGGTAACATGCTTGAACGTCTTAAGAAACATGAACCGAGGCGTACTAGGTCTTTATTGGTTGTATTTAATGCATGAGCCACTGTTTACAATCCCTATAGTTGTGCTGGGTCATGGTGTAGGAGGAGATAAGAGCTCATAGAGTTGGGGAGTTATGTATGCCACCCCACGAATGGTATTAAGGAATACAACCCGTCATTCATACAAGTGTAACAAGTAATTAACATGTAAAAGATATCTAGGGAGTAGTGAAGTCTAAGTAAACACAATTTCTCCAACCACTGCTCACAACTTAGTTTAATTAGTTTAATTTCATTTTTATTATTTTATTTTGATTGCATCTTAGTTTTGGGTTAGTTGAATAGCAACTAATTCCGCCCTATCTTCCAAAACCCGAGATTTTAATTGCTTTCTAAAAAATATAAAAATACAAAAATAATCATCTCTCACCTTTAGAACTATTAATTAGGTTTTCTAATCCTAGCGACACTATTCCTAAGCTGAACGATCAATCCCCCGGTACTTGTCACTATACTATACTACAACGATCAGGTACACTGCCTGGTGGGGGTTGTAAGCTTCTCGAGATCCCTCGAGAGGTAAAGCAAGGTGCGATTCCCACGCATCAAAAAACATAATAATAATAATAATAATAATAATAATAATAATAATAATAATAATAATAATAATAATAATAATAATAATAATAATAATAATAATAATAATAATAATAATACGAAACTTAAACATTTGATTGCTTCATTCTGATGTTTCCTCATGATTTCTTCTTGTTTCCTGCGGAAGAAAGCGGCTTTGCCCGGTGTGATCTGGTCGAGATCAAGCATGAGAAACTTCTAACTCTTCTATCTCCAGGTACCCAATTCTTTCTGTCTCCTCGCCTCGTACGTGAGTGTTTGAGATTCGGCTTTGCGTGTATAATTTTCAGATAAAAGCCCTGAAAAAAGTACTCATTTGACTCCCCTGGAGCTCTTGATGCGCATAGAGTTTCATTAGTCATGTTAACGTTATCTTTAGTGTTGGTACTTATATTTTAATATCTACATGCAATCGAGCCAAGCACAAGGGTGTCATTTCTTCACCAAAGATAAAGTCAAATATCGTGTCCGATTCGACTCTCTTCTGGTCTCACCCTTGTTAGTACTTTTTTAGAGCCGTATCAATTCATTTATCTTCGAATATGGGTGTGACAATCTATACATATCTTATCTCTTCATACTTCATTCCGGTGAGATTCAGTATATGTTGTTTTCCAGAGCATATACAATTACTACTTTGAATGAATAGTTACTTTATAGTAGTAGTTAATTGGAAATTTGGAACTACATGGATCATATCCTTCTTGTTTCTAGCTGTATAGCATTCAATTGCATGTTACCTAAAAAAGTAAAGTATAATGCATTATACTTACTATCATTTCACGATGGACCAGAATCCCAGATTGGCTTATAATATTATTTTCATTATAATAGTATTTTAGTTAAAAGGCCCAAGATTGATTATAGTCCATGTGTATAAGTTTCTTTCTTTATTACTATCGTAGCTTCATGAAGTGAATCGGATAAGCACAACCAGCACCGAATCAACAAACGGCTCATCCAAATCTCTTCAATCAACTCAGATAATGAAGAAGACGATCGAAGGTTCTTCTGCAGATCCACATATCCAAAAACACATATACAAAGAATTTACGCAAACACGTATCGTTATCAAATCCCCTTTGTGTTGTAAGTTTATCGTTAAATACTTAAATCTGAAGTTTATCAAGTATAATTAATATTTTTTTAATTCTGTTAGTACTTTTATTGTGTGATGTTGACTGATAGTTCGAAGAAGACTGAAAACGTGCGAACAAGTTCTAGGGGAGTATGGGTTTGGGCTTCGGGTTTAGGCTTCGGGACTCCAACAGAGACTATTAAAGGTATGGTATATATTGGGGTTGTCAAATCAGTTGTTTTATTGTCGTGTATTTTGTGATCCTGTTTTGTTGGGTATTTGGAATAGATTATTTATGTGGCTTAAGGGATTATGATATAAGGAAAATCACAATAGCATCAACAACCTTCTAAAGGAGATTGTGGTAAGTGAATCTAAAACTTTTAATAGTTGATGTTTAACGTATTTGAGCTACGATGTGCAGGTATGGAGTATGGACAGGAGGGGCGATACTATAGCAATGACTCCCTTAGAACAGGTCGATATACAATCGAGGTACGCCAAAACTAAGATTAGTGGAGTAGGGTGCCTTATAATGACTTTGTGTTAGCGATTTGGTTCTTTTTGCTGATCTCATCTATGTTACTATATATCTGGTGACAACCACATGTTTCTTATTTTAAAGTAGATCTTGATTCATGTTTCTTATTTTAAAGTAGATCAAAGTTAGTGTTTTTATGATGTTACTAAAATGTTACACTCAATTTTCAGGTGTTTAAAGATCGGAAGAAGTGATGGCATATGGTGTTAACTGGTGTTTTCATGATATGGTCACTAAGATATGCTGTTACAAAAGAAGTTGGAATACGGATTTAATGGCTATCAGGTTCCTTCAACGCCTCGGGCTTCAGCCTCAGTAAGCGACTCTTTCAAATGACCATTGTTTCAATATTCACTTATTTTCATGATGTTGATATTCTGCATCCCGAGTTGACCCATTGTAAGTAAAATGTAACCCAAACCGGTTTCCCTGTATACGACATCTGATATATTTTTATCATTTACTTCTTTTAGTAAATATTTGTTTGAAATTTTACATTTTAATTTGCTTCAAGCTCTTACTAATTAAAGATCATTGGCTAACGGACACTAATTAATCATGGCTATCGACTGTAAATTGTTATTATAATCGAGTATCAACGATTCTTTGCCATGCTCTCAACAAAGCTTCTAATTTTCATGTATACAAAAACAGCTGATAAAAGCTATTCCGGGGTTGAGGCCATGGGAGGTATTAAATGTTGAACAACCCATGGATCAAATAACGTATAGTGGTCAATGGTATCGTGAACCTCTTGGTGCATTTACAACCGGGACAATAGTTTATAGGAACTTGAACTATGTGTAAGAAATTGAACATTTGATATTTAGTTGACAAACGGCCTTAAACATGCAATTTTTTTTATGACAAACGGCCATAATATAAATGCAGGATTTTGTATCTATAGCATGCCAACAGTTGTAGAAGAAACGTGGGAGCCAGAGATGCAAGAAATGGAAACTACAGCACCACAAGATGAACCGACGATGACACCAGCCCCCCCAAGAAGCATCTGCAGATCCCAAAGACAAAACAGTTGCCCAGGCCAGCAAGAAGGCGAAGTACGGCTACCATGATACCTCTGTTGGAAAACACAAGGGCCTTTTAGGCTTACGAAGAGAGGAATACTTAGAGAGCTTTTACAAAGAA
Organism: Artemisia argyi; assembly: GCA_030686995.1. Taxonomy (NCBI): domain Eukaryota; kingdom Viridiplantae; phylum Streptophyta; class Magnoliopsida; order Asterales; family Asteraceae; genus Artemisia; species Artemisia argyi. The sequence continues at coordinate 19,083 of JARVZY010006622.1, forward strand.
ACTTTTATTACTTTTAAGTTTTGCTTCATGTTTACAAATGCTCACCCTAACACCTATTTATACTACTCCATGGAATGTTCTAGAGACTAGATATTCCATGGATATTCTACTACGATCTAGATTCTTCTTGCATCATCTTGATAATTCTTAATACATCATTATCCTTATCTAAATGTCTAATTCTAGATAATTCTAACTAGATATTTCTAGTATCATTCTAGATATTTCACAAAGATATTTTCTATGAGTATTCTACGAGTTTCTAGAAGCTTCTATACCATTCTACGACTTTCTAGAAACTTCCATACCATTCTCGGGCTAAATCAAGTTTATGATCCAACACCCCCCTTTAAACTTGATTTACCGACTCCAAGCATCATTCGTTGTCTTGAGAACTCTTTCTCGTTGAGCGGTTTGGTGAAGATATTTGCAACTTGATCTTCAGACCTCGTATGTATCACTCGGACATCCTTTCTTGCAATGCACTCTCTAATAAAGTGATAACGAGTGTTGATATGCTTACTTCGATCATGGTAGACTGGATTTTTTTGCTAAGTCGATTGCTGACTTGTTATCCACGTAGATCTCAGTCGCATCTTCTTGCTCCATGTGTAGCTCCTTTAGCATACTTCTTAGCTAAATTGCGTGACATACACATGATGTTGCAGCTACGTACTCCGCTTCACAACTGGATAAGGTAACAATAGGTTGCTTCTTTGAAGACCATGTAAAGGCATTGTTACCCAGGAAGAACAGGAATCCTGTTGTACTTTTTCCATCGTCTTTATTTCCAGCCCAGTCACTATCACTATATCCAACCAGCTTGAAGTCTTCACTTGTTGAGTAAAACATACCATAATCTACGGTACCTTTGATATAACGGAGGATCCTCTTTGCAATCTCCAAATGTTTTGTTGTAGGCTCTTCCATGAAACGACTAACCAATCCAACCGCAAAGAGGATGTCGGGTCTTGTACATGTCAAATAGCGCAAACTTCCAATGAGACTCTTGAATAGAGTTGAGTCTACTGCTTCTCCTCCGTCATGCTTAGAAGGCTTTGCCTTATGTTCTATGGGGGTGCCAACGGGATTACATTTCTCCATGCCGAATTTCTTTAATATCTCCTTGGCATATCCTTCCTGACTTATGAAAATTCCATCATCCATCTGCTTCACCTCAATGCCAAGATAATAAGACATAAGTCCTATGTCTGTCATCTCGAACTCTTTCGTCATTGACTTCTTGAGCTCATCCATCATACTTTGAGAGTTTCCTGTAAACATCAAATCATCCACGTACAAGCAGACGAGTAGTATACCTCCAATTTCAAATTTCACGTAAAGTGCATATTCACTTAGGCATTTTGTAAAACCATGTTCTTGGAAATACTTGTCAATTCTAGTATTCTAAGCACGTGGTGCCTGCTTTAGACCATATAAGGCCTTTTTCAACCTTAGCACTTTACCTTCATGCCCTTTGGCAACATATCCCTCCGGTTGCTCCACATAAACTTCTTCTTCGAGAAGTCCATTTAGAAATGCAGACTTCACATCCATTTGGTGGATTTTCCACCTATGTTGAGCTGCAATAGCAATAATCATTCTAATAGTTTCTAAACGAGCAATAGGAGCAAATACCTCTTCGTAGTCGATCCCATGCTTCTGCTTGTAACCTTTTGCCACAAGTCTTGCCTTGTACTTCTCCACTTCGCCTTTGGCGTTTTTCTTGGTCTTGTATACCCACTTAACTCCAATAGCCTTTTGGCCTTTCGGAAGGGTCGTCAACTCCCACGTATCATTCTTCACTATTGACTTTATCTCCTCGTCCATGGGTTGTCTCCATTTCTTACTTTTCATAGCCTCCTCAAAAACTAAAGGTTCACAATCAGCATATAAACAAAGAAGGGGTATCTCGTCAGTTACCTCGTACAGCTCCTGCAAACTTCTTGTCTTTGGTTCTCCTTCACTTGAACTTGAAGGTGAGTCTTGGGTTGGAGTTGGACTTTGAGGTTGTTGGACTTCTTCACTTGATTCACCCATCTCTTCTTCAATCATAGGAAGAAAGTCATACCTTTCATTTTCTTTAATGCTCCAATCCCATGCTTCTTCTTCGTCGAACTCCACGTCTCTACTCACTACTACCTTCCATGTGATTGGATTATAGAGCTTGTAGCCTTTTGACTGCATGTCGTAGCCAACGAACACATGCTTCTCACTTCTATCATCAAGCTTGGATCGCCTTTGGCTTGGAACGTGAACATACGCTATGCTTCCGAATACCCTTAGGTGAGAGACGGTAGGCTTCATCCCATTCCATGCTTCTTGTGGAGTCTTGTTATCTAAACTCTTTGACGGACACCGGTTCAATAGATATACCGCACAGTCAACCGCTTCGGCCCAAAACTCCTTTGGCATTTTCTTACTTTTCAACATGCTTCGGACCATATTGAGAATGGTTCTATTCTTTCTCTCCACCACTCCATTTTGTTGTGGGGAGTAAGGAGCCGTTAGAAATCTCTGGATCCCATTATCCTCACAAAATTTGTTAAATTCTTTTGATAAAAATTCTCCACCTCTATCGGATCGCATGGATTTAATTTTTAAACCTTTCTCTTTTTCTACCATAGCTTTAAATGTCTTAAAAGCTTCAAAAGCTTGGGATTTTTCTTTTAGAAAATATACCCAACTTTTTCTTGAAAAGTCATCAATAAAAAGCATGAAGTAAAGATTCTTACCATGAGAGGGTGGAGTAATGGGACCGCACAAATCCGTGTGAATTAGTTGCAAAGGCTCCTTAGCTCTTGATGTCGCTTCTTTCGGGAATGAACTTCTAGCATGCTTTCCAAGAAGACATCCTTCACACACTTGATTGGGATGATCAATTTGATCTAACCCTTTCACCATTCCCTTTGATGATAATAACTTTAAGTCACCAAAGTTTAAGTGCCCATACCTCATATGCCAAAGCCACGAATGATCCTTCAAACAACTCTTTAAGCACTTAGCTTCATCATGTTGAATGTTTAGAAGGAACATTCGGTTTTTAGTCATAGGGACTTTAGCTATGAGCTTTCCTTCGGGATTTCTTATTGTAGCACTACGATCTTTGAAATGAATATCGTAGTTTTTCTCTAAAAGTTGTCCCACACTTAAAATGTTACTTTTAAGGTACATTGTATACGTCCGAAATATATTGGTGACTTCCATCTTTAGCTCGGATAAGTATCTTACCTTTTCCTTTCACCGGTGCCTTTGATTCATCTCCAAAGGTGACGCTACCTTTACTTTCCTCCATATCCACGAACAAGTCTTCTTCACCCGTCATATGGTTACTTGCAGCGGAATCTATATGCCATGGTTCTATCCTCTCTTCTTGTTCGTCACGTCTTGCCATTAGCAAGGTAAGCTCATCTTTATCTTCTACCTCCACAAGATTAGCTTTTTCTTCCACTTGTCTTGAGCTACTACACTCAATGGCATAATGACCATATTTGCGACAATTATAACATTGTATGTGGGGCTTACCTCCTCTTTGAGATTGAAAGCCTCTCCCACGACCTCTTCGATATGAAAACCATTGGTTTTCATCTTCTTTGTTGACATCTTCTCTTCCTCTTCCTCGTCCTCGGCCGTTGAAACCACCACGACCTCGAAAAGTACCGCGTCCTTGTCCTTGCTCCTTTCCATGTAGAAAGCTCTTTTCTCTTTCTTTGAAAGAGACCTTCGAGTATAAAGCTTGCTCCAAGGGTTCTTTCCCCCTTCTTTTCTTCAATTTTTCTTCATGGGCTTGTAAAGATCCCATGAGTTGATCAGTGGTCATAGAGTCTATGTCTTTTGACTCCTCTATGGCCACAACAATGTAATCAAAGCTTGGTGGCAAAGAGCGAAGAACCTTTTCTATCACCCTTGTGTCACTCAAGCTTTCACCATTTCTCTTCATTTCATTTGAAATGGTCAAGACACGAGTGAAATAATCTGAAATAGTTTCAGATTCCTCCATTTGGAGTTTTTCGAACTCTCGTCTAAGAGTTTGAAGACGTACCTTTTTCACCTTGTCAATTCCTTTGAAAGCATTTTGAAGGATCTCCCACGCTTCCTTAGAAGTGGTTGCATTTGCAACTTTCTCAAACATCGCATCATCAAGACATTGATAGATGAGTGTAAGAGCACTTTGATCCTTCTTTCTTGCCTTTTGCAACTCCACCCTTTGGGCGGCATTCAACGAACTTTCATCATCAACTTTCTCAACACCCTTTTCGACTATCTCCCACACATCATGTGAACCAAGTAACGCCTTCATTCGAATGCACCAACTACCATAGTTATCTTTGGTAAGACGAGGAAATTGGAACAAGTTCATTGCACCTGACATCTCGATCTTCTAGCTCTGATACCACTTTGTTGGAAAACACGAGGGCCTTTTAGGCTTACGAAGAGGGGAATACTTAGAGAGCTTTTACAAAGAAACTTTTATTACTTTTAAGCTTTGCTTCATGTTTACAAATGCTCACCCTAACACCTATTTATACTACTCCATGGAATGTTCTAGAGACTAGATATTCCATGGATATTCTACTATGATCTAGATTCTTCTTGCATCATCTTGATAATTCTTAATACATCATTATCCTTATCTAAATGTCTAATTCTAGATAATTCTAACTAGATATTTCTAGTATCATTCTAGATATTTCACAAAGATATTTTCTATGAGTATTCTACGAGTTTCTAGAAGCTTCTATACCATTCTACGACTTTCTAGAAACTTCCATACCATTCTCGGGCTAAATCAAGTTTATGATCCAACACCCCCCTTTAAACTTGATTTACCGACTCCAAGCATCATTCGTTGTCTTGAGAACTCTTTCTCGTTGAGCGGTTTGGTGAAGATATTTGCAACTTGATCTTCAGACCTCGTATGTATCACTCGGACATCCTTTCTTGCAATGCACTCTCTAATAAAGTGATAACGAGTGTTGATATGCTTACTTCGATCATGGTAGACTGGATTTTTTTGCTAAGTCGATTGCTGACTTGTTATCCACGTAGATCTCAGTCGCATCTTCTTGCTCCATGTGTAGCTCCTTTAGCATACTTCTTAGCTAAATTGCGTGACATACACATGATGTTGCAGCTACGTACTCCGCTTCACAACTGGATAAGGTAACAATAGGTTGCTTCTTTGAAGACCATGTAAAGGCATTGTTACCCAGGAAGAACAGGAATCCTGTTGTACTTTTTCCATCGTCTTTATTTCCAGCCCAGTCACTATCACTATATCCAACCAGCTTGAAGTCTTCACTTGTTGAGTAAAACATACCATAATCTACGGTACCTTTGATATAACGGAGGATCCTCTTTGCAATCTCCAAATGTTTTGTTGTAGGCTCTTCCATGAAACGACTAACCAATCCAACCGCAAAGAGGATGTCGGGTCTTGTACATGTCAAATAGCGCAAACTTCCAATGAGACTCTTGAATAGAGTTGAGTCTACTGCTTCTCCTCCGTCATGCTTAGAAGGCTTTGCCTTATGTTCTATGGGGGTGCCAACGGGATTACATTTCTCCATGCCGAATTTCTTTAATATCTCCTTGGCATATCCTTCCTGACTTATGAAAATTCCATCATCCATCTGCTTCACCTCAATGCCAAGATAATAAGACATAAGTCCTATGTCTGTCATCTCGAACTCTTTCGTCATTGACTTCTTGAGCTCATCCATCATACTTTGAGAGTTTCCTGTAAACATCAAATCATCCACGTACAAGCAGACGAGTAGTATACCTCCAATTTCAAATTTCACGTAAAGTGCATATTCACTTAGGCATTTTGTAAAACCATGTTCTTGGAAATACTTGTCAATTCTAGTATTCTAAGCACGTGGTGCCTGCTTTAGACCATATAAGGCCTTTTTCAACCTTAGCACTTTACCTTCATGCCCTTTGGCAACATATCCCTCCGGTTGCTCCACATAAACTTCTTCTTCGAGAAGTCCATTTAGAAATGCAGACTTTACATCCATTTGGTGGATTTTCCACCTATGTTGAGCTGCAATAGCAATAATCATTCTAATAGTTTCTAAACGAGCAACAGGAGCAAATACCTCTTCGTAGTCGATCCCATGCTTCTGCTTGTAACCTTTTGCCACAAGTCTTGCCTTGTACTTCTCCACTTCGCCTTTGGCGTTTTTCTTGGTCTTGTACACCCACTTAACTCCAATAGCCTTTTGGCCTTTCGGAAGGGTCGTCAACTCCCACGTATCATTCTTCACTATTGACTTTATCTCCTCGTCCATGGGTTGTCTCCATTTCTTACTTTTCATAGCCTCCTCAAAAACTAAAGGTTCACAATCAGCATATAAACAAAGAAGGGGTATCTCGTCAGTTACCTCGTACAGCTCCTGCAAACTTCTTGTCTTTGGTTCTCCTTCACTTGAACTTGAAGGTGAGTCTTGGGTTGGAGTTGGACTTTGAGGTTGTTGGACTTCTTCACTTGATTCACCCATCTCTTCTTCAATCATAGGAAGAAAGTCATACCTTTCATTTTCTTTAATGCTCCAATCCCATGCTTCTTCTTCGTCGAACTCCACGTCTCTACTCACTACTACCTTCCATGTGATTGGATTATAGAGCTTGTAGCCTTTTGACTGCATGTCGTAGCCAACGAACACATGCTTCTCACTTCTATCATCAAGCTTGGATCGCCTTTGGCTTGGAACGTGAACATACGCTATGCTTCCGAATACCCT
>JARVZY010006623.1:0-25831 GCA_030686995.1 Artemisia argyi
CAACCCTTGAATCCTTACATGTGTTATTGAGATAAGTCTTTACTTAATTCAATCAATATGTCTATGTGTTGGTTGTCTATATCTTGTGCTTGTCTTGATTCCACCATGCTAGGCTAGATTTATCTTGTGTTTGCTTAGATCTAATGAAACCTAGATGTTGATTATGTGTTGATTACTTGTTTATGGTTGTATTGGATGAATGATTTCAATGTTAGGCTTAAGAAAACTGGCAGATCTCCAAATGGTAACATGCTTGAACGTCTTAGGAAACATGAACCGATGTGTACTAGGTTTTATTGGTTGTATTTAATGCATGAGTAAATTCTAATGATCCCATGTTAGGAGCTTCTTGCAGGCTCGACATAGGAGTGAAGTAGGCACTCATAGGATTGGGGAAGTAAGTACGCCACCCCATGAATGGTATTAAGGAATACAATCCGTCATCCACGCAACTATAACAAGTAATTAACATGTAAAAGATATCTAGAGAGTAGTGAAATCTAAGTAAACACATTTCTCCACTTATTGCTCACAACCTTAGTCTAAATTAGTTTTATTTTTATTTTTAGTATTTTATTTTGATTGCATCTTAGTATTGGGTTAGTTGACTAGCAACTAATTCCGCCCAAATCCTTCAAACCCGAGATTTTTATTTGCTTTCTAAAAAATATAAAAATACACAAAGAATCATCCCTCATCTCTAGAACTAATATTTAGGTTTTCTAATCCTAGCGACACTATTCCTAGCTGAACGATCAATCCCCCAGTACTTGTCACTATACTATACTACAACGATCAGGTACACTGCCTGGTGGGGGTTGTAAGCTTCTCAAGATCCCTTGAGAGGTAAAGCCTGGTGCGATTCCCACGTATCAATATCTCATTTTGGGGATATGGCATATCAGTTTTGGAGTAGATACGGCGCATCTCCTTTTGAGATACGGCGTATCATGTGATATGGCGCATCTCTTTTTGAGATATGGCGCATCTGTTCAGCAGTTCAAATTTGGTAATTTTCTAAGTGTTGTACAAAGTAAACTGTAAGTCGTTGGTGGTCGTGCCACCTATCGTTTTAAATGTAATTGAGTCTAGTTTCATTTAAAAATGGATTCAAGGTCAGAAATGTTATAGATTTTTGTTAATGGTTAAAAGAGTAATAGTAAGTCCATTAAAGTCAAGTGTTTCCGCGTAAAAGTTTTAGTTTTTGGTCAAAGCCGCACGGGGTGTTACAATAAAGCTCGTTTGGTTGGTGATGGCCGGTCTCAACAGGTGGGCATTGATTGTATTGAGACATTTAGCCCGGTTGTCAAGCCGGCTACTATACGTGTCGTACTCACTTTGGCACTTTCTAAATCTTGGTCCATTCACCAACTTGATGTTAAAAATGCATTTTTTGCATGGACACCTACATGAAACAGTTTATATGTATCAACCTATGGGTTTTCGAGATCCGGTTCATCCCGATTATGTGTGTCTTCTTAAGAAATCACTTTATGGACTAAAGCAAGCCCAGTGGGCATGGTACCAAAGGTTCACGGACTTTGTCTCTTCAATTGGATTTGTTCACAGTCGTTCCGATCATTCTTTGTTTATTTACAGGGATGTAAATGACTTAGCCTATATATTACTCTATGTTGATGACATATCATCACCGCTTCCTCAGATAATCTTAGGTGCTCCATCATGAAACGCCTATCTGATGAGTTTGCAATGAAGGATCTTGGTCTACTTGGTTATTTTTTGGGCATTGTTGTGACACGTACCACCAATGGACTATTCCTTAGTCAAACAAAATATGTTCGAGAAATTCTTGATCGTGCTGGGATGTCATTGTGCAAGCCGTCTCATACTCTAGTTGACACTAAAGCAAAGCTAAGTTCCTCACCTGGTGAACCTTATTCAGATCCTACATACTTTCGTAGTCTCGTTGGGGCTTTACAATACCTCACTTTTACACGCCCCGAATATATCCTAAGCGGTACAACAAATCTGCCTTCATATGCATGATCCACATGAAGGTCACATGGCAGCTCTTAAGCGAATCTTACGCTATATACAAGGTACACTTCAGTTTGGATTACATCTCACTAAATCTTCCACACATGGCCTTGTATCATACACCGATGCAGATTGGGCCGGGTGTCCGGACACCAGACGCTCCATATCGGGGTATTGTGTTTATTTTGGTGACAACCTAGTATCATGGTCCTCGAAAAGGCAGCCTACCTTATCACGATCTAGTGCCGAGGCTGAATATCGAGGAGTGGCTAATGTTGTTTCTGAATCATGTTGGTTACGCAACCTAATGCTTGAGCTTCATCATCCGATTCACAAAACCACTATCGTATATTGTGATAATGTGAGTGCAATTTTTTTATCAAGCAATCATATCCAACATCAACGCACTAAACATATTGAACTAGATATTCACTTTGTTCGTGAAAAGGTAGCTCGTGGTCAAGTTCGAGTTTTACATGTTCCTTCGTGGTATCAAATCGCGGATATATTTACTAAAGGTCTTCCACGGGTTCTTTTTGATGACTTTCGGGACAGTCTCAACATCCGCCTTCCTCCCGCTTCTACTGAGGGGGTCTATTAGTCAAATATATCATATCATGTATATTTAGTATTTATCTCATTACCTTGTATCACTCATAGTCAGTTACAAGTGTTTTATTATAGTGATAGGGTTACCTATATTGTACGCATCTTATATTGTATTTATACCCATGAGGGAATGGAATGAGATCACAACCATTATACTCTAATAATAATAATAATAATAATAATAATAATAATAATACGGAACACGCAACGTTAAAAATGGAAAATGACACATTTAAAAGATCCCATAATTCCTTCCATATGTGCATAAGTGATGATGATAAGAGACTTTGGGGAAATAATATTACGTAGTACTTGATTTTGGAGAAGCATAATCATCAATGAGTTTTTCTAACTTGTGTCTTAGGTCACAAGTGAAGCATGCCAAAAATACCATGAAACTCACGAAAAATGACATAAAAACACTTGTTTGTACATTTATGTGAGTCCCTGAGTACTTTTATGTACCTTTTTGTGTGCTTAACTTATGCCCTTAAGGCACAAGTTAGAAAAACCAATCATAAATTATATTGTTAAGTTGGAGGGAAAAAAATAATAATTTGTTCAAATTACATGTATACTCTTTAGTTATTAGTAACAAATCTTTTAAAAGAAACTTATTAATCTTTGCACATAATATATTAAAGTTTTTTTTTTTTTTTTTTTTTTTTTTTGTCTCTCTTTTTAAAAAATATGAAATGAATTTTTTTTTAACCAAAAATTCTTCACATCTTCCCCTTAACTTTCTTTTCTTTTCTTAAATTAAAACTTAAGAACACAAAAAATATTTTCTTTTCTTTTATTTCTCATCAAATTTTAACTCAAATGATTGATATGTTAATTAGTTTCGAGTTTCAAAATAGATGAACCAATAAAAAATTTATGAGTCTTCTCCAGTTATTATACATTCAAACTGCATTTGCCTTTAAAAAAAAATACTACGTAGTAAAAATATGCATTTAAATGAAGAAACTTTTTTATACGTATGACATCATTATTTAATTGAATAGACAAATAAAATGATTTATCTAGTCAAAGATGGCATCAGGAGAAACCTATATTTTCAATAGAATTATTAATAGATAGATATCCTTCCGGAGTTTAAAAAAAAATACTGCAATATTATAATTTACTAGACCATTTCATATTTTTCATACTACAATATTATAATTTACTCGACCATTTCTTTCCTTCATTTCCAATTTGGTGGCAACAACATTTTTATAATCTTTCAAGTACATTGCAAAAATTGTCTCTGTACTTTCGCTAAAATGCGAGTGTAGTCTTTAGTCTTTACCATTTGAAAAGTGGATAGACGTCCCTATGAGAAATTTATAGTTGCATGCAGGGCCGTCTCATGGATTTCGGTGACCTCGTGCCACACCACAAAGAGGCCCTTAAAAACACATACAAAATAAACTATATCACTAGTGCGTGAACTAATTAAACTCAAGCCTCATGTTGTGTATATACATATATATTAAAGTGCATAGAATTTTGTGACCCTCGTTAAGCGGTGACCCTGTGCAATGGCACCTCTTGCATTCCCTTAAAGCCGGCCCTGGTTGCATGTTTGGTCTCTGGCGAAAGCGAAATGATTAAAATACATTTTCTTTTATATCATTAATTATCATATTTAGAGGGTAGTTTGGTCATTTCACTTTGGAAGAGTATGAATTTGCAACGATAAGGTTGCGTTTAGTTGGAAATAGAAATTTTGTGTTTTAAAAAATATTTTATTGGAAAACGTTAATTTGAACATGATTTCTGTTTTTCTTGTTTTTTCCAAAATATTTTGTGGAAAACAAATGTATTTTCCTCCAACTAAACGCCCCATAAGTTTTTGCACTTTCCAAATAATAAGGACTGCACCCACAATTCAACTAAAGTACTAGGATGATTTTTGCAATTTACTCTAATCTTCCCACAAGACAGAACAGTTAAAAGTTGATCACTTCATTTGACTTTATCAATTTGACTTTTTATCTCTTTCTACATATAACCAAACCTAACCAAAAATAATCATTAAACACATATAAATAACCACATAATTATTCTTCATTTTCATCATTATTTGATCCAAAAATCTTGCCCATTCAATTGTGTGTGGTTGTCAATATTAATAACAATACTAATGGCTAGCAAAGAAGAAGGTGATTTCTTGAGTCAACTGGTTGACTTAGTAAAAGTGATATCAGGTTTACCAGATTGTAGAAATGCTTCAAGAAAGATGTATGGGAATTTGATGAGAAGAATTAAGCTTTTGAGTCCTTTGTTTGAAGAGCTTAAAGATGGTGAGAAACAACAAAAGCTTGATGAGGGTGATCTTAAAGGGTTTAATGGTTTGATCATTGCCTTGAATATGGCTTTGGAGTTGCTTAAGTCAATTAATGATGGTAGCAAGATTTTTCAGGTATGAATTCTTGATTTGTGTCATCATTGGATTTTGTATGTGGGATTTGGATTTGAGTGTGATTAGATTAATGGGTGTGTTTTGAAATGTGATATTTGGGTTAAAGTTGCTTACTTTATGATGTTTTGTGGTTTGGAGGGATTATTGGATTATGGGTGATAAATTTGTAGCAGGAAAATTTGTGTTATAGGATGTTTGACATTGCCATTTGGAAGTGATTATCTGATTTTTGCGTTATAGAGTTGGATATAATAAGAGTTAGTGTTTAGGTGTGGTGGAACTGATTTTGATTATGGGAAAAATGATCAAGTTTAGGATCAGCTGTAACAAATATGGACCTGATCTTATATAAGGGTCGTATTTAGATGTGAATTGTTGAATAATCTTAAGTTTCGAAACACCCAAATAGCTAGGCCATCTTTAAACAACAGAAGCACGTATCTCGTTTTGTTACGGCTGATTATCTGATTCATTCCATGTCACAATCATTCTCAAAAGGCAATGCCAAACCCCCTTAGTCATAACTAATGATCAATGGGACGGAACCACAAGATAAGGATAGTGTTCTTGTGATTAACATGAGTATATTTCCATTCATGAATTATTTGAATGCTTATGTTTGTGGTTATGTGCATAGGTGTTCTATTAATTGTTTTTGGAATAGTTGAAACAAATGCATGATCTGGGACTATCCTAGTCGTGCTTTGCATAGTCATTTTCATTTCTTATTGGTATTGAAGTTGAAAGCTAGTCCATTTGACTTCATAAGCCAAAGCCGAGCTTAATTTGTGTATTTAAATTAGTTTGTTACTCCATACAGGCGCTTCAAATTGAGAAAACCGCAGGCAAGTTTCATGTAGTAACATCACAGATTGAAGAAGCATTGAGCCAAATTCATTATGAAAGCTTCGAGTTATCTGAGGAAGTTCACGAGCAGGTATCAATTCTTTCTGAGAGAATGAATAGCTCGTTATAATTCCTTAACTGCTTTTTCTCAACAATATATGACTAACAAGAGTGCCATTTTTTGTTTCAGGTTGAACTTGTGCACACACAATTTAAAAGAGCGAAAGGGCGAATGGATTCTCCTGATTTGCAACTTCAGATAGATTTGGCTAGAGTGAGCAGTGGGGAGCTTGATACGGAAACAGTCATAAGACTATCTGAAAAGTTATGTCTTACAACAGTTAATGATCTAAAGAGGGAATCACTTGCGATTCATGATATGGTCATAGCAACTGGTGGACATCCTGAAGACCGATTTGCAATGATGTCGTTTCTTCTCAAGAAAATAAAAGATTGTGTAATGTTGGGAAATCCCGAAGATGATATTTTGGAAGGGGAAAAGAGTGTCATGAGGCATCGATCTCCTGTTATTCCAGATGATTTTCGGTGCCCGATATCCCTTGAATTGATGAAAGATCCTGTGATTGTGTCAACGGGGCAGGTATTATGTTTTTGACTAATTATCTGATATTTAGATAGATAGGTTATAATTGTGATTATTTGATTATTTTGGGGCCAAATTATCAGTTTCACACCAGCTATAAAAAGACAGATTTTATATGGTAATCTTAAATAAAATCACCTATTTAGCCGTTATCTAAACCTAAATTCAGACTTTTTGCTCACAAAAAGGTCATTTTATCTACTAATTTCTTGATAACTAGAAATTGTCAAACACTAGCCAGTTTTGTTATGGCTGACTATCTATGATTCAACAATGTACATCCAAACATCGCCTTTTAGAACCAATGCCTAGCCTGCTGCCAAACACTACTCTTATGCAAAAGGTCTAACGTTATTTATATTGTATAATTAAATACTTTTGAAAAATGAGCATTTGGTTTTTTATATTCCTGGTCCATATAGCACCTATGTCGAAGACTTTTTCATGTTCATTATTATGTTAATAATAGAATATTTAGTTTTCTGAATGTGTAGAAGATTTCCAAATTGTTAGGTAATATTAGCAATTAATTATATATTTAGGTAATTAGTCTATTAAATAACATTCTCTTGCCTAGTATTGACCTCTTCGATTGTTGAACTTTTTCTAGTCCACAAACCTGCCATTGTGTTTGAACGTTGACTCTTTCTAATTCGATCTTTGCGGGTTTTGTTGCTATTTTGCAGACGTATGAGCGATCATCTATTCAAAAATGGCTCGACGCGGGACACAAAACATGCCCAAAGACTCAACAAACGTTGCTACATACAGCATTGACTCCAAACTACGTCTTAAAGAGTCTAATCGCTTTATGGTGTGAGAGTAATGGTGTCGAGCTCCCAAAAGCCAACAACAAAGCAGGACGTAGCGGTGCAGAATGTGATCGGACCGTAATCGGTTCGCTACTCCAGAAACTCGTGATCGGGGACTCAGACGAGCAAAGATCAGCTGCTGGTGAACTTCGATTATTAGCTAAAAGAAACGCCGATAATAGAGTTTGCATAGCCGAAGCTGGTGCTATTCCACTATTAGTTGAATTATTATCGTCTCGAGACGGTAGGACCCAAGAACACGCAGTCACCGCCCTTTTAAATTTATCAATAAACGATGCCAACAAAGGCGTTATTGTGAATGTCGGAGCTATACCCGAAATCGTAGATGTTTTGAAAAACGGGAGTACCGAAGCTCGGGAAAACGCAGCCGCCACCCTTTTTAGCTTGTCATCAGTGGATGAAAATAAGGTCGCAATCGGTGCAGCAGGTGCAATACCACCACTTATCGATTTGCTTCAAGAAGGGACTCCACGCGGGAAAAAAGACGCGGCTACAGCTATCTTTAACCTATGTATTTACCAAGGAAACAAGGTCCGGGCAGTTCGGGCAGGGATAGTGGCACCGTTAATGAGATTGTTAAAAGATGCTAGTGGCGGGATGATGGATGAGGCTTTAGCAATATTGGCTATACTCGCTAGCCATCATGAAGGGAAGATGGCTATCGCAGAAGCTGAGCCTATGGGGGTTTTGGTGGAGGTAATACGGACAGGGTCAGCTAGAAACCGGGAGAACGGGTCTGCTGTCTTATGGTCTTTATGTGCGGGTGATGTTCGGTGTTTGAAAATTATGAAGGAGCTTGGCGCAGAAGAGGTGTTAAAGGAACTTTCCGAGAATGGAACTGATAGAGCGAAAAGAAAGGCTGGGAGTGTTTTGGAACTTCTGCAACGTATCGAGTCTGTTGAGACCACACTAGGTTTGTGACGCTACGATATGAAAAATATAACGATAAGATTATAAGAGAGTAAATGATAGAAATAAGTATTAATTTGTAATTTATGATATGTAAAAAGGACTAGGTTTGTACTTGGTTCAATCCATCTGTTAGAACATTTGACTTTTGAAGTCAAAGTTGTATTATTCAAAGTTAAAGGTTGTAAAAAATGAAAACTATTTTTATTTGTATCATGTGTTGTTGAAGTTGTATATGTATAACGAATAAAGATCAAATGAAAACTATTTTTATTTGTATCATGTGTTGTTGAAGTTGTATATGTATAACGAATAAAGATCATCTCAAGTTCAAATGAACAAGATATGCACCGAGCGCGCAAACAAGATAATAAATAAACGTAAAAAGAGATATGCACCGAGCGCAAACAAGATAATAAATAAACGTAAAAAGAGGAATTCAAGACATTTCTACACAAAATATTTTGAAAACCCCCCTCACGCCATCCGTGGGACTCGAACCCACGACCACGTGGTTAAAAGCCACGCGCTCTACCAACTGAGCTAGAACGGCTTCTTGAAATATAAGTGGCCTTGTAATTACTTTTCATTTTCCATTGCCTCTTTTACACACATATAATCCGTAAACATTTTTAACTGAAACTGATATCTTCTATTCCAACCCAACCAGTGAACAGCCATGACGTCAGCATCAGCCATAACAACAGCCCTGACAACCCTCCACATAACCAAACACAGTCGTCTTCTATTGCCTCGTTCATCACAATTCATTTCTTCATCTTCATCATCATTATTAATCAATAACAGCAAAATAGTTATTATACCATGGATGCACCAAACACGTCACCTCCACGTCATTGCAGAAACAGGTACGAGGAAGAAACCTACGTCAGAGCAGCCGAGATACTCGAAAGCTGCGAGGAGGTTTTATAATGAGAATTTTAAGGAGTCTTCTTCTCAGAGGCTTAGTAAAGTGCTTGCTGCTGCTGGAGGTACCAACATTGTTATGTTTGTTTGACTTTTTTAGGGGGTGTTTGTTTCGGCTTATTTCGGGCTTATGTTCATAAGCTCACTTTTTGTGGCTTATTTTGAAACTTTTTTTTCTTCTTATATAAGCTGAAAAGTTTCAAAATAAGCCGCAAAAAGTGAGCTTATGAAACATAAACCCGAAATAAGCCGGCTATATATGCCGAAACAAACACCCCCTTAGTTCGTATAACATTGATAATTGACAATGAGGGACGGAACCAGAACTAAATATGACCCGGTGCATTTACCACAAAATAAACATGACTATAAACACATTTTTTTTTTAGGACAAGTGCATTTTAGAAAAATTGTGATTTTATAAGAGAATTAACATTGCGCCGTAAAAATCCATTCGTGTCCTAGGACCCACCCTGGTTACGCCACTGCTAACAACACAAACCTGTTCACCACTAGGCCAAGGACAACATGGGAAAACAATGAGTAATATTTAACAGGGATAATTAGTCTTGTGTTAACTATTTCTCTGGTAAGTACGTTAGTTGGCTGATGTTCATATTGCGTGTTCTATTGGTGATGTGGCACTGGTCATTTCGTACACACAAGAAGAAGATTAGGCAATTTATGTATCTATGAGCAGAGGCGAAGCTTCATAGGGGCCGGGGGGGGCGCCCGACCCCCCGAAATTTTTTTTGCGATGTAGGGGGTATATAGTTTTCGTGTAGAAAAATTTTGGTATATTCGGTTTCGACCCCCCAAAAATTTCGGTATACCTGAAATATAGCCTTAGGAAAAAAAAAAATTAGATCCCGACCCCCCACTTACAAAATCCAAGCTTCGCCACTGTCTATGAGGAATTTTTTTTGGCAAGTTAGATACTATAATTTGAACTAATTATCCCTGTTTAATAATGTCGTATATTTGGCAACATGAGACTAGAGATAGGTATGCTATTTAGGGAGGTTAGAATCAATATAAGATGTTACTCATGACTTGTGATTTTGGAGGCTTCTGTGAAGCTATTCTAAGGGTGATTTATATTAGTACGGGTTGGTTCTGATTGTTGAAATTTAAGTTTGTAATGGTGTTTGAATGTGCTTTTGTTTTGTAGTTGTTTAAGTTTTGTGAATTTTGTTTTGTTAGTGGCGTCTAGGAGGAGCTGCGAGGAGCTAATATTTGATGGTCGTGTGACTGTTAATGGTTCCGTATGCAATACCCCACAGGTAAAATCAGTGACTGGTGTTTGAGGTTATTCATATTCTTCACATGTGTTAATGTTGGTGTTGTGATATTGCTTTTTTAGCATTGTGAATGTTGATATTTTGATAATGTGTGCAGACTAAAGTTGATCCTAAGAAGGATATGATTTATGTAAATGGTAATCGTCTTCCTAAGAAACTGCCTCCGAAGGTCTATCTTGCTCTCAACAAGCCAAAAGGGTTTGTTTTGACTTTATTTCAGTCTATCTCAATATTCTTTTTTAGTAATATGTTTTGGCATTTTACTGAATAGATAATCTTGCAGGTACATCTGTTCATCAGCAGAGAGCCAAACTAAATCTGTCATATCTTTGTTTGATGATTATATGAAGAGTTGGGTATGTTCTATATAAACATCACGTGACACCTTAAATGTTGTTTAATAAGAACTAAACTCTAGTTTTCATCATATTGTTTCCCTCCTTACATGCTACTTATCTTAACCTACTGTCATTTTATACAGGATAAAAGAAATCCGGGGCAACCAAAACCTCGATTGTTTACTGTTGGTCGTCTTGATGTTGCCACAACTGGGCTGATCATTGTGACAAACGATGGTACTTTACAGTTACATTTATGTTGTATCATGTTGTGGGGTCATGATGCACACCTTTTAACTGATCTTTATGCTTTTCAGGCGAGTTTGCCCAGAAAATTTCTCATCCTTCATCTGGTTTATCGAAGGAGTAAGTTCCATGTTTGTTACTACTTGTAGTATGCTATTAAATGCTGGATGATATTGCAATTCCAGAACTTGTTAGAGCTCTGTTTCTATTTAATCCTTATCAAATACGTAAATATTATGTGTGGATATATTTGTGAACTATAAGGCTTGAATGATGTGCAATTTATTTTGTGGCTCAAGGTACATTGCAACAATAGATGGAGCAGTGAATAAACGACACTTGATAGCCATTAGTGAGGGAACAGTTGTTGATGGCGTTCGTTGTATTCCAGATGCTGTGGAATTACTACCACAACAGCCTGATAAAACAAGACCTCGTCTTCGCATCGTGGTAAGTCCACTAGTGACGTGTGCATAAGTGTAGCAGGACATTTTGGGTAATTCTAATTCTGTTGTATCAATTGTCTGTAGGTTCATGAGGGGAGAAATCATGAAGTACGAGAGCTTGTCAAAAGTGCTGGACTTCAGGTATACTTTTGATTCTTGATCTATGTACACATCATCCTCACTGAAATGGATACGTATTTTATGTGAATTTGTTTTGTTTCATATAATTTCAGATTTACTCACTGAAACAGATACGTATTGGAGCATTCAGGCTTCCACCAGATCTTTTGTAAGTATTAACTCATTTTGATTCCTCCCTTATTACCCAAACACAACCATATGTTCTTTCAGTATAATTTTTGTGCTCCAAGGGACCTTCCTTAATCATGTCTAATTTTGTAAAAAGGATGGATTTATATTCTAGTAGATCTTTTGATAAGCGGCCACGTATTTTCTGTTTATTGGCAGGTTCGGAAAGCACATTGAATTGAAGCCACCTCAGTTGAAGGCATTGGGGTGGGGCGAGAAGTAATTTCCAGAATTGAGACAACTGTACCCTATACGCAGCATATCTAAACGTAAAGAAAAGATTTTCAGTTGTTTGGAGTTGCCAAAGCTCAATTCCTCGTATATGTACAAAGATGATTGCAGCCCAATTCTTGATTATATGCAGATGTCTGTTGGAAGATGTGAGCATAGTAAAATGGTAGGTTTTGTTCTATTAGATAGTGTTGGCAATGAACTGTTAAGCTGTAGCTTCAGGAATAGAAACCTTTCTTCTTTTGTAACTATACCTTAATTATCCTTTTAATATAAAGGTTTAAATTGAGTTTCATCTGTAAGCGTGTTTGGTTTGTTTTTATCAATTTTTATATGAAAGAAAAGCAAAAGAAATAAGCACTAGACTGATTTCCTGCTTTCATTTTGCCCACTGCAACCCATCCTCACACACACCACACATAAAGTCTATTTGCTTGCCGGAGGTCTTTCCGGAAGTAGTCCCTTTTACCCTCGGGTAGGGGTGTGATTGTCTACATCTCACCGGTCCCCATACCTCGCTCCGACGGGATTGAGTATTGTTGTTGTTGTTGTATTTTGGCCACTGCAATTAGCTTATAGTCTTTTGCCTCGTACTAAACCAATAATTACTGCATGATCCATCACTCTACTGATAAGTAACTTGCCTATAGCGCGTACTTCTTAAAAGATTGCTCATTTGTTAGTCTTGAAGCGCATCCTACTTGATTCTCAGATGCAATATCCAAATCATTGATTTGTTGGATCTCTTATTAAAATAATGGTCCAATTCCAGGATTTACTTCATGAATTATTTTTGGTGACGTTCAACGACAACATCAGATCTCTTGTTCTTGAAATATTGGTCAAGTTCCTATTTCTTTCATCAATCACAATCGTCATCTTATGTGTGAGTCCTTCACTTTCCTTGTTGATATTATTATCTTGAGGTCTAATATAATGATGGATCCATGGATTAAATACTTGTGATATTGGATGTCGTTGTGGTTGAGAAAATGTGCATTTGCATAAATTGCAAGATTCACTGATCAGTACTATCAATCGAGAAACTTGCAGAGAGCATAATATTACGCTAGTTATTTGGAGTTACACAAGTAATTATTTGGATTGTAAATAACTCACAAAGGTATTTCTAACTATTAGGGATAAAGATTCAGGAGGACAGTGGAACAAAAAGTAGTACAATGGCGAGTATGCTACATTGAGGACAGTGGTTGATATTCTACGTACACAAGTAATGAAAATGATACAAGTTACTAGAATCTCCTCCGTGAGTTGATGAGACAGATGGCACAAAAAAATGATACCACCAGGGTGTCATAAGACTCATAAATACGAAAGACATATGTGTATTATTGTTTCTCTCGCCCGCACCTCACTCCTTCTGTTGCAGCCGACGGCCCAATGGTGACTACTCATCTCTCAAAAATGATTTCACCCATTCCACGAGCTCTGTTATCCATGGTCCACAAGGGTGAGGGCCATTAATACCCCATTATAAATTGTGGAATGAGTATAACAGCTTTGATGAGAGAAGAGTAGTCACCCATGGCAAAGATGACAAGAAAAGGTAGCGAGGGTCTGGCTCACCTTTTTTCATCAAACATGATATCAAAAGCTGCCCCAACCGATTTAAACGCCTCCGAAGCTTTTGAAATGCATTCTTATCAAGGTGGTCGAGATACTAGGGTTTCCTAATATTTTGCGTATGTTTGTAGTGGCCGGAGTGGGACCCTTGTCTGGCTAGGGTCTGTAGCTTAATCATGACTGCGGACGCGGATCATCTGCCGGACCGTGGGCCGGTTCATAAGCTTACTTTGGAAGTATCACTCAGACAATCCACGTGCGTCGTTAGAAATCCGGACTGTGCCCTGCTCGTGGCTTGGGCTTTGGTGATGTCTAGTATTTCTGTTTTGTGGGGCCGGGGTCCAATTATGTATAATACGGTCCAGGCCCAGTAAGCCTGCTATCCATATTATACGTAACCAGAAATATTTTCCTTTAAAGGGTAATTTGAAAATCCACTTCCATCGTTTTCTATGATTTTAAGTAAAATGATTTTCCTTATTGATTGTAGAAATATTGTTACAAATAGAGCCGAGCAAGGCTTTCAAGTCGAGAAATACAGAAGAGAACCTTTAGCCAACACATATATGAACATTCATGTTTTGCACAAAAGAGTATCAACTTTTAATGCTTCTTCAAAATAAGGTACGTTTTTAACTTCCAAAAAGATGTGTGCATCCACTCCATTGCCTTGTGCGTTGTCCATCAAACATGCAATATTTTGTAAAGGTAGGCGTCCAGGGGCTGCCCAGGTCGGTTTTCTGAAACCAAAGTCAGCTTCATAAAAGGGGAACTTACACCAACTAGTTAAAAAGATCACATTAGTCGATTCCAAAATTTCAACATCTTTTAGTGTGAGAGAGTTCAAAACCGTTGTTTGTCCTTCTTCGCTACAGTGGTTAACCTTTGAGAGCTTATTAATGGTTTTCTTGACGTTATGAGATAAACGATCTGCCAGTTCTTCGGTTGTTTCAACCATACGAGCATCAGTGGCACAAAATCCTACTAGATTCCCACAAGATTTTTTGGGAATTAAGGATGCCGTTTTCCCCCTTAGGTCTACTGGCTGAACAAGTATAGACTCACTTGGCTTATCATTTGTTGCATTAGCAACAGAAATGAAAGCCTTCCCAATGATGGCTAATACCAACTGCGCCTTTGACAAATGAAGAGTGTTAAGCTTTCCATTAGCCATGGCCTTCGCTTTCAATATAGATATTTCACTCTCACTGAATGAAACTATTTTTCTGGTATGTAACTTGCTTGACAACTCATCACGTATAAGTGGTAGCGGAATTGGACCATAACAACGACCTGGAAATAATATAGGAGAGTTGAAACCAGGCCCTGAGAATTCAATCCCATTTTCTTCTCGGTTCATAGCAGCCCATTCATTTAGGAATGTACTTAGAGTGGAGGCATCGGCAATCTTGTGTGTAATACTTGCACCAAGTGCAACACCTCCACACTTGAACATGGTTACTTGAATTGCAAGTAACGGGTCAGTGAATTGCTCAAAGGCGAATTTCTTGGATGGAATGAATTCATCGACAAACTTAATATCCACACCAGGAGCAAGAATATCTTGCATTTTGATGTCAACTTTGGCATGTATAAACTCAGCACCTTGATCATTGCAGTCAATTGTCTGAGTTTCATCCACATATCTACCCGCAAGAGGGTAAAAATGTGTTAAAGTTTTCTCAAGCGATGTTTCTAGCCTGGAAAGAAACTTTGGGATTGCATTGTTATTTGCGGAGAAGAAAAGAACAACACTTATGTTCATAAAAGGAATAAGCTCGTCGGTAAAGCTAATTTTGTAGTGTCGGAGGGTTTGAGGAGTTGGAACGAAGGGTTTTATAAGTTTGCTTGATTGTTTTTGAATATTCATCATCATCACTGCTTCTACACTTGGTAATAAGCTAGTTGAAGAAGAAAGAACTTATCGGGTTGGTATTTATAACTTAACACCTTAGTTTCTTATGCTCTAATTTGCTTTTTCTAGACGAGTTGCCCTAGGCAAGTTGCATTAACCAACCATGTGTTGCCACTTGTCCGACATGAAGTACACTAGTTGCCCAAAAAGTACACAATTTACCCTACCTTGTAATCCGTAAAGTCATACTTATCACTTGCAAATTTTATTTGCTCAAAAAATACAGGTTAGTTGTGGAAGAAGCAAAGATTCCGTCCAGAAAAGCAAAAGCAATGAGAAAATGGGACATCTTTGAAATTATCCCTTTTTTTATATATTTTTTTTTTGGGAACGGCAGTTACTTTTTGACTATACTTGTTATTCAAGGGATTAACTAATATGCTACTAGTAACATCCATAATCATGCAAGCGTTTTCATTAAGAAATTGAAACCATGTGTGTATTTTTATACAAATTAATAACTCGGGCTACCAATAATCCCAAAAAGTACAGCACAGCACAGACGTCGCCATTTTATATGATTAATACCCACGGCTAATTACTATAATCTAAATAGTATTTACGTATAGGAGCAAAATATCTAGTCACCATCGTCATACCATCTTTTGTATTTCCTTTTTTGAACATATAATACCATTTTCAAGATTGGTATACTTTCAATGGATTTTATTTTTTTATTTATTTTTTTTAACGGCAATTTTGTATTAAAAGTTAGCAAGAAGCTAAAAGTTACAAACCATGCAAACAAAAGAAACACCTACGAAACTACCTAAATTTTCGGTGGATGTTTGGCAGCGGGAGATGAAAATAGAGAAATGGAATTGGGTACAATTCGGTAGAACCAAGAATGTGGAACAAGGAGAAATACTATATCTCGAGAATTTACCTGCTTTGTATTTCAAAATCTCTACATTTTGTTAAGAAATTAAAGAATTCACTTTTGTAAAGGAAAATATCACTTCAAATTCTCCGTGTTTTTTATTAAAGAATCCAGTTAGCCTTCGGAAAAAAAGGATAAATTGTTACAATTACGTGTACAATTCAGGCGATCCTTCCTCTGGCTGCCAACAGTTTGTTCTTGTTGTGACTACTCTTTCACCGTCATCTCAGCTCCTCCATCATCATCTTCTTCTCCATCTTAGCACTCAAGAATCAAGATGCAAGATCTTGTGCTTGACCAGATGTTGGGTTATCATATGTGGATATATGATGATGCAAATTTTTATTATGGTTGAATCAAATCTATTGTTCCTAGAGGTTTTTTTTCTCATTGTTTGTTTATTTTGATATAACAGTGAGTGGCTGATCTAACGGAAATTATAATGTACAAAAAATTATGTATTAGTATGAACTATCAACTGTAGAAACAAAAAATATACAGTAATTGTTTTAATGATATAGATCCAATTGTAACAAACGAGGAATTAGACTGTCGCACATTACAGTGAATCCAATTTAAGTTTAAACTATTTTCATTGTACAACGGTATAATATCGTGTTCCACTTTCTCTCTTTGACCTTACCTAGTAAACACCCCTTTTATTACGTAACACCAAGTTTGATAAATCACTTTGACTCTGATATGGGTTACAGTTTTTGTGTTGAGAGTGTTTGCAGGTTAAAGTTTCAAAGACTTCAGTTATTTGGGGGCTTGGGGCAGCATTTCTTGTTCAATGAAAAAGGGCTATCCAAATATGACAGGGACGTGTTGGCTATCCGCTGCCCATGTTGTTCTTGCTCGTGTTGCCTGTTGGCTATTATGCACCCCGTGCTACCTGTTTCCCGAGCCCACTCCTCCCATGCAGCCCATGGTTACTACTTTTCTCTCAGAAATTGTTTCATCGACTCCACCACTAAAAGCTACCAGGTCGAAATGGCTAGTGACTCCTTTTGAGACCCTGCAGGTCTAAGTAACAGAGCGGGTGTAATTATACGTGAGGAAAGAGTAGTCATTGTGGCTCATTTAGAGGAGTGGGTTTAACAGAATGGGAGAAACGGGGTGCACAAGCAAAAGCAACACGAGCATCATGTTAGCTCGTGTATCCCTGCAAGGGTGCAATTGTTAGATCACATATTAGCTAATATGTATTGTACCATTGGACCAATGGTATCACTCCCTCACCGCGAACGTCCAGTTTACCGATCAAGGAAGGCTTTTTGAGAAATAGGTCGGTGCATGGGGTCGAGGTTTTCCTGCCAATTTAAACCTTTTGAAGACATATTAGCTTATATGTGTCATTTATGAGGCTAAAATAAGTAGTTGGCTTGGTTAAGCTTATATGATGGGCTTATGAGCTTATTAACTTATATGTGTCATATAAGCCTAAACTAAATGATTGGCTAAGCTTTTATGGGTGGGCTTTCGATCTTATATAAAGGGGTTTTATATAAGCACAAATGTGTGGCTTTCTTAAAAGGTTGAGCTTATATAACATGCTAACTTACAAATTACAATTTACCCTCAATTATATAAATAATCTAACATTATTATTCTTCAACCCATATCCTTTTTAGTCATTTACCAACCTAAATAAACCAAACACTCGAGCTTATTAGCTTATTAAATATAAGCTAATCCAAATACTCAACATGAGCTTATGACATATAAGCCAAAAGTTGCTTATATAACATAAGCATAAACCCAACTTATATATCATAAGCACAAACACCACCATAGTCGAATCTTTTTCATGGACCGTCTACGGGGGTGTTTGAGCACTGTATGGCTTATATATCATAAGCTCATAAACCCATGTTGAGTATTTAAATTAGCTTATGTTTAACAAGTTAAGAAGTACAAGTATTTGGTTTAGATTAGATTGGTAAATGATTAAAAAAAAAAAAAAAAAAAAAAAAAAAAAAAAAAAAAAAAAGACATGATGCGAAAAATATGAATAATACATTAGGTATAACTAAGAGAAATTGTAATTTTGAGTATAGTATGTTATATAAGCCCAATCCCTTAAAAAAACCCATCCTTTTGAGACTTGTCAAAAACATATTATACAAGCTCATAAGCCCGCTTACACAAGCTTAGTAAAACACTTATTTAGGCTTATTTAACACATAAAAGCTTATAACCCATCATATAAGCTTAGACAAACACCCTCTACAAGTGCCAAGAATATAAGGCTAATGAAACATGAGCCAAAAAACATAAATAAGCTCAAATAAACACTCCCTAAAACCAAAAGAATCACATATCAAACACATCAAAAGTAAAACCCATTAGGCTACTCACAGTAATCGATCGAGATCGACTTGGACGATCGATCACTATTCGATCGTGTTGTTGTGGGATCTCGATCGTCAGATGAAAAAAATAGAACTTGGTCGTGTAGGCGATCGAATGTATATGTGTGTGTTTTTAAATTTCAACCGTTTTACAACGGTTTAAAGTAAATAAAATAAAGTAAAATAAATAAAAAAAATCTTTTAACACACTATAAATACCACATATTAACACAACATATTACACACTTCAATCCACAAAATCTCCCAATTCTCTCTATTCAAAATGGCTTACAAATTCCCCCATACCGTCAAACAACTTCAAACGTATATCCAAAAACAAGCTGACAAAGACGAAAAGGAACGCCAAGAGGCTATTGTCCAAGTGATTAAAAAGTTTGAGCTTGCAAAGGCACTCAAAAGACATTTGAGAGAACGATAGGTTGAGTGCAACGACATACCGAAAGATCGCAAAGCTGTGATCGATCAGTTTCTGTACGATGAATATCGTAAAAATGCTGTCGTTACTGAGACTTTGTGGTCTTGTGTGAATCGGATACAGGCCCAAATCTCAAACAAGATATGTTGGAGTTTTTAGGAAAATGTAGAAGCTGCTGCCGTTGAGCAGCAACAACAGCAGCAACAGCAACAACAGCAGCAGCAACAGCAACAACAACAACAACAATTTGTGCAAGATGCATCAAGTTCATCTGGTGCACTAAGAGTTGTTGAGCAACAACAACAGCTGCCTTATCTGGATCACTTTCAGCTAAGTTTTGAGAAAAATGTGGCAGCTGATGATGGTGGTTAGAACTCTGACAAGGAGCGGGAGCTGAGCAGGTTGGAAGCTCAGTTAGAAGCAGAGCAGTTTGCAAGCTATGATCCTTACGACGACGGTTACAACTCCAACAACTCTCAAACCTGGGATCACCCGGACTACAATTGAAGTTTAATTTTATGTTTATGTGATGTTTATGTAATGTTTTCAATCGATGTGTTATATTAATTATTAATGAAATTAATGTTTTAATTATTAAAATGTTTGTTGTAAAAAAAAAAAAAAAAAAAAAAAAAAAAAAAAAACCTTGGTGGCCCTTACTGGGCACCCAATCGCCTGCAACCTGCAGGTCGCTGGAGAGAGAAAGCTGACATGACTGGAAAAATTGGGGGGATTGAATTGCCTTACTATGGGTATCCTTAAAGCCTATACATTGTTCTATCAAACCTATGTAGCTAGGGATGGCAAAAAAACTTGAACCCGACAGGGAAACTCGAAACCCAAACTTATTGGGGCGGGGCGGGGCATGCTTATCGGGTTTTGGGGCCTTAATGGGGATTCTTATCGGGTTTGGGGCGAGGACGGGGCATACTATCCCCGCCCCGCCCCGAAACATATACATATACATATATCTATATACCTAAAATATTGTGCTAGTATTTACGTACTAAATATAATTCTCTAATTTTTGTTAATTTTTATCTTTGTAATATTTAAAGTGTGATTATAAAAGCTTGTTTTGTATCATAATATTCTAAAAAAGTTGTGATTTATTCCAATGCTTAATATATTATTAATGGGTTCTCGATTTTTTAAGTTATTCCGTAAAATCATATTGTTAATAGTGTAAAAATAAGAATAAACGGGAAATGACACGAGTATGATGAAGCATCGCGCTTAAAAAAGACAACCCAATAAGACCCCAATAGGGAATGGGGCGGGTTTGGGGGAGCATCTCGCGCCCCGATAAGATCCCCAATGGGGATTGGGCGGATTTGGGGATGATTTTTGTAATCGGGTTTGGGGATGGAGATGGCCGCCCCGCCCCAAACCCGCCCCATTGCCATTCCTATATGTAGCTACAACACTCAAGTTATGATTGAATACCTTATATTTGTAGGCTAGCCCCGGAACTCAAATCAGTTAATAAGTTAACTGCATTTGAGGAAGAGGGTCAGAGCAAATATGCACATAACTATGGTGTGACTACCTTCTACTTCATCTTTAAGGTGAGTAAATTGGACGGTTCAGATTCATATGATCCAGCGATACTAATGTACTATACTATATCGTTTCTTTTTAACAGATTATTTACTCCTCAAGCATGTCTCAATTCAAACTTAAACGCACAATTACTTGACAAGCTGCTCTCATACCGTTTAACCAAAGTCACTTTGACTGATTTTGGTTGTACTTATAACTGTTCGTCTGGTTTGGTTTTTCTATCAACAGAAAATAAGGTTGTGAATGTAAACACTTTATTCTATTTTGGCTTGAAAGCACATAAAATACATGATGTTATTAGATTGTATGTTAAAAAGTTATGGTTTAAGTGTAATAAAACTAATCAGCTAATGATAAAGAATTAGAAGCAAGCCAAACTGGCTATATTGCCATCGATCTTCATAGCAAAATAACAACTTTTTTCAGACTATCAAGTAGCACAACTGATAATTATTTTACAAGGAAATACATACTACTTACGCTGACTTCTTGACAGACCGACCAAAAGAGGTCTTATATGAAACGTATACAAAGAATACAAAATTGGTACCAAGGGACAAAAGATAAAAAAACGGCAACTCAAACAACAATCATATCTAACAACACGAGAAATCTAGAAAAACTCTCGGGAGAGAGGGACCTCTGTAGAAACCGTGAAGAGTTTTATCTTTAGGTTTATATAATTCTTGGGACCAAGAGGTTGGAACTCAATCAATAAATGCTAGCACAACCACAAACCAAACAGTCCCCATTCTGGGCTAGCTGAATCTATATCCGCAGCTTCCTTTTCCAAGAAAACTTAAACAGGTAAAATGTCGGCCATCCTAGCTTTAGCATCATCTGGAACTTCCCGACCTGGGACTTGGACCTTTAAAAGATTGTAGTACCTATACATTATAATTTCAAAGAAACTTTAGTATGTTTTCAGGTCAAGTCAGAGTCAACCATGTTAGTCTATAATAAGATACAAGTGCAGAAACAAGTTGAGAAATGACGTACTCTATTGGAGTGAATAAGCTGTCATGCTCTGTAATGAAGGCAAGCAAGGCCTGAAAAGAAAATTTTACACATAGAACTTCCGTAAGATATAGAAGATGGGTGAGGTTGAGAAAATTTGCATGAGAATAAATGTTATTACCTCGACTGGCAAGTTTAGCAGTTCGTAGTAAGTTCGGACATGATCTAACCTTGTCTGCACAGATTCACTATCAATCGAGGGGATTGCAGAGAGAGCCTAATTCATTTAAAATTTGTGGATTGTCAGATTAACCAATTGACCGTTTCAAAGATAATATGTTTAGACATGATCACATACAAACTAACAAAAAACAGAGAAATGAACAAAACCTGTTCTAATGCAATTGTATTCCTGCATATCTGCTGAACCCCAAAAAGGTTAATGCGCTTCATCTCTGCTAAAGCCTGAAAAATAGTATGAAAATTATTGTATATAATAACCGGGGACAAGAAGTATAACAGTTATGTTATGTTATCCTAGAAAATGGCAAGATTTGCTAACTATGAGAGGCCCTACTGCACAAGAATAAGCAGGAAACTAATAATGTGGCACAATTCTAGCTATTCAGAATGTTGAAGTACCAACCTTTATGGATGCATGTGATGCAACAGCACAGATCCCACCAAATACATAGTTCCGTTTGGTTGGAGCAATTACCTCATCTCTTCGAGTTATCTGTAACATCAAAAACATATATTCAGAATATTATGCAAGTTAGATATATTAAACTAGAAGTTTTAAAAAGAAAATATAAATTAAAACAAGACTAACCTGGGTGATCAAAGATATGATATAATCATCAGGTTCCTCGGCATCTTGGTCCTCCAAGTATTCTCTTGTTGCCATTACCTGTTAGCATGCAATGATAAAAGGTTATATAACATGCACCAATCAAAATGGTCCAAGTTTTTGATACATGTTCTACTATAAGTCAATAAGTCAAAGGATCCTTGGTGCAATTACTATGGAGCAGAGGGACTAAAAGTGTTAAACTCCAAGCAAGTTAGAAGTTGGCACCAGGAACAGCTGTCCACTCTTCCCAGCTTGTTTAGATATTTTGCATTTCCTATAAATAGTTTTATCCTTCACTTTTATCATTTCTCATGTATGTGAATTGAACTAATTCTCTCTCTTGTAACAAATTCCCAATTTCCATTAAATAACAAATCATTTCGGATTTCTATTCTAATTGTTGAAATCCCTAATATTTGTGATTGATAATCCTCAATTCGTATTGAATTCTGGTTTATCATCTATCAGTGGTACCAGAGCCCTTTCCTGAGCTCTTATCACGATTCCGGTGAAGTTTGTTGAGTTTCCGGCGAGTTTGTTACAATTCCGGCGAGTTAGTTGAGTTTCCGGCGAGTTTGTTACAATTCCGGCGAGTTAGTTACGTTTCCGGCGAGTTTGTTAAGTTTCCGGCGAGGCAGTTAGTTTTCCAGAGAACAAAATTTGTTGAAATAGAGTGCTACACTGGTTCTCTATTCAGTTAATCACACAATGGCGCCTCAAACTAGAAATCAAGAGCAGAGTACTACATCCATCTGCTACTAATGAGATCCCTACTTTGACTCAATTAGGTCAAAGTATGAATGAAATTAGTCAATTGCTCAGAAACATGGATGAGAGAATGAATGCTTTTGGTCTATTTCAAGTTTTTGCTACGAATGAATTGGCAAGGCTGAATGGGACAGATCCAAACAATCATGTTGATCAAGGTGTAATGAATCATGGAGTTCATCACGGTCAAGTGCTGGGGCATAACACTCACCAACACAATACCTATGGCAGAGTTCCCTAAGTTTAATGGTGATGATGTCAAGGGGTGGTTGTTTAGGGTGCAACAATTTTTCTCCATTGATCAGGTCAGAGATGATCAAAAAATGAGGTTAGTCTCCATGCATCTCTTTGATAAAGCTTTGAATTGGCATTTACAATTTGTGAAAAGAAATGGAGAAAATGTGCCTTGGGCTGTGTATGAATCTGAGATATTGAGTAGGTTTGGTGAAATAAATGATGATCCATTAGTTGAGCTTAAAAACCTAAAACAAACTGGTGATGTCACTGCTTATCAGGATAGGTTTGAATTGTTGCTCAATAAGGTGGAATTAACTGAATCTCAGGCTGTGAGCATGTTCATTGGTGGTTTGAAAGGGGAAATTGGGGTACCATTGAGAATGTTTAAGCCTGCTACTATGAAAGATGTTACTAGTTTGGCAAAAATGCAAGAGTCTTCAGTAGCTATACTCAAAACTAGGCCAAACTACTCCCCCTATAGTGGCTCTAGGTTTCAACCAAACAATGTCACTCCTAGACCACAATCACAAATTTCCACCAAACCACCTCTATTGGCTTTACCTGCACCTCCAAAAACAGGCACTACATATCCTGTTAGGAGACAGTTGACTCAAAAAGAGTTAGAGGAGAAAAGAGCCAAAAATCTGTGCTTCTATTGTGACCAAAGGTACACCCCTGGCCACAAGTGTAGTGGGCAAATGTATGCTTTAGAAGTGGTGTGTAATCCTGTTCAAGGTAGTTAAAAGCGAAAGCGACCTCAAAGCGACATGCCTTTTTCTAAAGCGAGAAGCGAGAAGCGACAAAAGCGAGCGCTTCAATTAACTTTTTACCCTTTGTGCATATAATAGTGTCTAGTATGAAAACAATGGTTAAATAAAAACATAATTATCTTAAAATCTTCATTTTCAATCTAAAAAGACCACAAAAGAGAAGTTTATTCAAATAGTTAAAGCTTAAAGTCTAATATTTTTTATTCGGAATAATCATCTAAGTTCTCATTTCTTATTTCCCCATCGTTTCTGAGATCCACTATATCATCTTCATCTACAAGATCCTCGTCGGATTCATCGAAGAGTGCCCTACTTGTAGATGTCCTACTTGTAGATGCCGGTGCATTTCTTCTTGTATAATGCCTCGGCTCATTTACACCACTAGCACTAGCTACGGTACCCCAAGTTAGTGCTTCATCCTCACCAAACACAAACTCCCCTTCGGTCGCTCATTTAATATTATGCTAAAGGGTCAGTTTTGTAAATATTTAACCTAATTTAAAAGATTAGGGCCGGCTGTAAAACTTCATTAGGTAAAAAATTAAAAACTAGCCGTTATGCAAAAAAGCGAGCGCTTTTAGGTCGCTTCTGCTCGCTTTAGTAAAACGCATCGCTTTTTTAGAATCAAAGCGCTATAGGGCGCTTCGCTTCGCTTCTTCGCTTAAAGCGCGCTTTTTCTCGCTTTTGACTACACTGATCCTGTTGATGATGATTCTTTTACTTCACTTCATGCATCTGAGGAAGTAGAAGAATTTGTTGATGCATCTATGGAACCATTTGGTACTGATATTCAGTTACATGAAGAGACACCACAACTTTCATTACATGCTATATGTGGTGTAAACTCTTACAAAACAATGAGAGCCAAGGCTTACTTTGGTAAACATGTGTTGCACATTCTAATGGATACTGGGAGCACACACAATTTCTTGTCTATGTCCACTGCTAAGAGGTTAGGCTGCAAGTTGAGAACAACTGTTCCATTGGAAGTGTCTGTGGCTAATGGCAACCAAATGATGACTAAGTATATGTGCAAAGATTTTAAGTGGTCACTGCAAGGAATTCCTTATGCCACTGATGTCATGGTGTTGCCATTGGAAAGTTGTGATATGGTATTGGGAGTTCAATGGTTATCTACTTTGGGTGATATTATGTGGAATTTTGAGAAATTGACCATGGAGTACAAGTACAGAGGCAAAAGAGTGGTGTTAAGAGGTACCCAACAGACGGTGTTAGCATGGATGAGTGGAAAACAAGTGGCCAAGACTGTCCACAATGTGGCTGAACTATCTGCTATGGCTGTTTGTATATACCCTGCTCAGTTATGGAGCATGGAAAGAAGTGAGTCATCACCATTAAATGCAAAGGTGCAAATGGTTTTAGAGGAATTTCAACTAGTATTTGATGTGCCAACTGGTTTACCTCCTCAAAGAAATCAGGATCATTCTATTCAGCTTATGCCAAACACTCCTCCTATCAATATCAGGCCATATAGACATCCTCCTCA
>JARVZY010006624.1:0-25830 GCA_030686995.1 Artemisia argyi
TAAGTATGTAGCTAGTTTTGACTCCGTAAATCGCTAACCGTAAGTTGTTAAGTCACGAAACGTAAAACCGGGTATCCTAAAAATATGAAATTTGAAAGTATGGTTAAACATGTCAATATAGTCCATAATAAAATATAAAATGAGTGGTAGGTTCTATTGGGTGCTAAAACCCTACTAAAAACTGGAAACACGGGTCTAAAACGCGTAATTCGCGTAAAACGCTGAACTGAAAAACGTAAAATTCCAAAACTTTTGGAATTGTCCTAAAATGAGAGAAAATCATATTTCTATTGTTTATAATATTTTATGGACATATCGGGATGCTGAAATGACGTTTAAACCTAAAAGTAAATCTCGGACACGGCTTTGTGATTTTTGCAGAAATGATCCGACGAGTGTGAAATTCTTGGATTATCGTTAAAATAGTTTAACTTACGAGAATATGAAATAAAAATTTCTGAGATGAATAGTGAAAAGTGAATAGTA
Source organism: Artemisia argyi (assembly GCA_030686995.1). Lineage (NCBI taxonomy): Eukaryota > Viridiplantae > Streptophyta > Magnoliopsida > Asterales > Asteraceae > Artemisia > Artemisia argyi. The sequence continues at coordinate 487 of JARVZY010006624.1, forward strand.
AAAAGTGAATAGTGAAATTTTCGGGAATAAAAGTTAACCTGAAATTGTGAATTGTTACAGTCTCTACCCCTTAAGGAGAACTTCGTCCCGAAGTTCAGTTGATGTTAACTACTTATGGTGTGTCTAAGAGAATTCGGGATTTCAGGATCTCTAAAATAGTGGTGTTTACTCTGATTCGTCTAAGGTTTTGGTTAAGGAGTTGTATCGGCTACAATTAAGCCCACTTATTTATAACACATTACTTACATAAAGAAGCGTCCAAATTTATGTAAGTAAGGTCTCATAAACTTATGGTTCGGTGATTTACAATTTCTTTATTTAAATGAAGAGGCGTCCCAATCCATTTAAATAAGGAGATTCTAAAACATCCTACTTAAGAATTTCCGACACAAAATCCGCCTTCTAAGGCCGATAGTAAGATAATCAAGTCATCAAATCCCTAAAGCTAAGCAATAATATTATTTAACTCAAATCTTGTGTCTCATCAAACAAGAACTGTCACAAGATCAAGTTAAATAATTAGTTATTACTGAGCTCCATGTTTTTAATGACTCGACTAAACTCTGGGGCTCCTTATAATACTAAAGTCACATCATCTAACAGCGTGGAACTAAACCAACAACTACCAAGAAGCGTATGCGTATGTAGTGTGTGTAAGGCAAATAAAGAGGAGAGTCTTAACGTATATAGCAGTTATAGTCTAGGCACTAAATGCAACCTAGTTCTCTATAACCAAGGCTCTGATACCAATCTGTAACACCCCCAAAATACCGCAGCGGAAGACTGTGTCATAGGGGTGCTACTTCATAATACAAAGTATAAGTTATAGAAAACGAACTCTAAATGAGACGTTTTGAAAAGTTACCATTCGATTAATGAATTCAAAGTTACAAACATGAGATTCCAAAGTATGATACATAAATGTATACAAAATGTTTTGAATGGTAAATGATAAAAGCGTAAGTCTTCAGAATATGCAGCTTGACTCTAAGTTCCATGCACTAGCTATCGCCTTACTAACCTGAGATAAACATGCTAAAGTGTCAACACAATGGTTGGTGAGTTCATAGAGTTTGTCTTAAAACAGTTGAAAAGCCTTAAAAGAATGTTCACATAGCAAAGGCATCGTGAATCCACTCAGTTGCAGGTCCCGCCATAAGAGACTTGCAACCTGTGTGTTCACAACCCACTGCTAACATATATAGTATGAATAAGACGTGTATAAGTTCATCAAGACAATTTAGCAATTAGTAGTGAGTCTCTACTTCATCTCCGAAGACCTCACTTAGGAGCCAATTCCCAAAGATAAAAGTTTACTGGGAGCCACTTCCCAAAGATAACTGGGAGCCACTTCCCAAAGATAAGTGGGAGCCACTTCCCAAAGATAAGTACTAGCTACTAAATAGAATAACGCAATTAAGTATAACACAGTCATGTATGCAGTCAAGTATAACACAGTCAAGAATAAATGTTTTGAGTAATTGTACAAGTAAGCAAGTAGTTGAGCATGTATCCCCCCCAAGAGTTAAAACAAGTATGAAAAGAGTAGGGGCTATGACTCACCTTAAGCTTAAGTAATGAGAAATGAAAGTGGTAGTCGAATCGTGAAAGTCTCTAAGAGCAGCCTATAATAGAACGTTGCGACTTAGGTTTGGAGTACGTCTAAGAATATGAAGAATTGCCTATATATGTCTTGCACAATGTTCATGATGTAGTACTTAGTATATAGTGTAAGTCATTGAATATAAGGGGTCTATGAAACATGTATAGGTTGTATTTCTCTTACTACCGTTCGGGCCGACATAATTCAGAAGTCATGGAGTAAACGTTCGAGGAGCCAGGACACTTTAATTCGTAAATCCACAACTCGTCTCGACGGCTTACTTAATGAACTCCTCACATGAGGCTCCCTACTATTGTAGTATTTGATAACATGTATATAAGCTTTTTGATCTTTAATAGTTATATGGTCATTTAGTCATGGCTTCGCCGTGACCTTGGTCATTTTTCCATGGTCTTGAGACTCAACCTTGGCTTTAGCCATGGTTGTGGTCTCGGCTTTAGGTCATTAGACCTCTTGGTCTTTGTAAATCATAACTATAATATAGTGACTTTGGTCTAAAATGGGCTGTTAAGATTTTGAAGAAAATTATCACTCGGAAAGCGTTTTCAGGGCTCGAGCTTCTTCGTTCCTGAACGAAAACGTCGTTCCGGACAACTTTCGTGTTTTAACTTTTTGATGATTCGGACCAGAAGTGGGACTTTCAAAAACAAAATTTGATCAGAATGCTATTTAGGCAGTTTTGCCGTTTTGGTTTCGCTAACTTCAAATGGTCATAACTTTTGACTCGTGTACTCGTTTTGGGTGATTCAAATTGCTATGTTTTCCTTGTTAAGTCCTCTTTAACAATAAGTAAGTGTCAAATATCAAAGTTATACTATTGTGGTCGTGGTTTTCCATAGAAATCACTAGTTTGCTTGTTTACTTGTCATAAGTTAACATATGTATACCAATACTTGTTTTATCCATTTTTAAACATCATGAACAAAATACAAAGACCATATATAGCATGAAGGAAACATAATAAGCATGAAAATGATATTGAGCAAGAAAGTGTATAAGGGTTTCTTACAACTTTTGGCTTTCACTTAAGAAAGGAAGTCAAGTATGAACTAGGACACTAAACCTAATCTTGTAAACCCTTCACCATAACTCTTGTAACCCTTGCTAGCCTTGATCTAACCCTTGTGAAAACCATTTAACTTCAGCCCTAGTAACCTTGTGTAGCTCCTAATTCAACCATGGAATCACCAAACAAACTTAAGAACTAGGTAGAGAATACTAAGACCTTGAACTTTGTAGTGTAACTTGTATATTGAAGATCAAAGGATCATGGTGCTATGATATAAGGGTGTGGCGTTTTTGTGGTGAAGAAAGGAAGACATGAGCATGCTTTTATACTAAAAATGAGGAGGTTAGGAAGGTGACTAGGAAAGTGCTAAAACTTGGAGACAAAGTTGTAAATAAATATTGATCTAATGGCTAAAGTCATGAGATCATGCCACAAGTGTGAATGCCCCCCCTAGTGGCGGTTCAAGAACTTGGAGAACAAGGTGTGGACTTTTGATGGTATTATCCTAAGTATGTAGCTAGTTTTGACTCCGTAAATCGCTAACCGTAAGTTGTTAAGTCACGAAACGTAAAACCGGGTATCCTAAAAATATGAAATTTGAAAGTATGGTTAAACATGTCAATATAGTCCATAATAAAATATAAAATGAGTGGTAGGTTCTATTGGGTGCTAAAACCCTGCTAAAAACTGGAAACACGGGTCTAAAACGCGTAATTCGCGTAAAACGCTGAACTGAAAAACGTAAAATTCCAAAACTTTTGGAATTGTCCTAAAATGAGAGAAAATCATATTTCTAATATTTATAATATTTTATGGACATATCGGGATGCTGGAATGACGTTTAAACCTAAAAGTAAATCTCGGACACGGCTTTGTGATTTTTGCAGAAATGATCCGACGAGTGTGAAATTCTCGGATTATCGTTAAAATAGTTTAACTTACGAGAATATGAAATAAAAATTTCTGAGATGAATAGTGAAAAGTGAATAGTAAAAAGTGAATAGTGAAATTTTCGAGAATAAAAGTTAACCTGAAATTGTGAATTGTTACAAAGGCTTTCAAATTTTCTACTACAACATGGTTATAGAAGAGGAGCTATTGACAAGACTTTGTTTATCAAGAGAGATAAGAAGGATATCATGCTAGTTCAAGTGTATGTTGATGATATTATTTTTGGTGCAACTAAGCAATCTATGGTCAAGGAATTTGAAGTTCTTATGCAGAAAGAGTTTCAGATGAGTTCCATGGGAGAATTAACATTTTTCTTAGGACTTCAAGTGCAACAGTCAAGCAGTGGAATTTATATTTGTCAAGATAAGTATGTTGCAGATATTCTTAAGAGATTCACTTTCACAATTGTTAGGCCTACATCTACACCAGTGGATACTCATAAACCTTTGGGAAAATATGAAGATGGAGAAGATGTTGATGTCACACTATACAGGTCTATAATTGGATGTCTTATGTATTTAACTGCATCAAGACCTGATATTACTTTTGCTGTAAGCTTATGTGCAAGACATCAAGTTAATCCAAAAGTATCTCACTTGAATGCTGTCAAGAGGATTTTCAGGTATCTTAGGCAACAACCTAAGCTAGGATTATGGTATCCTAGGGATTCACCTTTCCATCTCCATGCCTTTTCAGACAGTGATTATGCTGGAGATAACTATGACAGAAGGTCCACAACTGGAGGATGCCAGTACCTTGGAAGAAGATTAGTTTCATGGCAATGTAAGAAGCAAACAATTGCAGCAACTTCTTCCACAGAAGCAGAGTATGTAGCTGCTGCAAGTTGTTGTGCACAAGTACTTTGGTAACAGAATCAGCTTTTGGATTATGGATTCAATTTCAAGAATACTCCTATCAACATTGATAATGAGAGTACCATCTGTATTGTCAAGAATCCAGTCTATCATTCCAAGACCAAGCACATTCAGATTAGACATCACTTTATAAGAGATTGCTATGAACAAAGGCTTATCAATGTGGTTAAAGTTCATACTGATGATAATGTAGCAGATCTACTCACAAAGGGCTTTGATGTTTCAAGATTTACTTTCTTGTTTGTGAGTATTGGCATGATTAATATGTAAGCTATTTTTTAGGGGAGGCATAAGTAGTTATTAGTTAGTCATTATTTGAGGGGAGGCTACATATATCATTCAAAAGAAACGATTTTATTCATTATTCAACAAAGTTCTTACAACCACCATTCAGAGTACATCACCATTCTTGTTTTCAAGTAACAGACAGAGACACAACAAAGACAACACAAACACAAGACTACATCAACCTACTACCAAGCTCCACACACCTACTCCATAGGCCTTTTTCCCTTGCCCTCATAGCTTTGTTTTCCCTTTTGAGGAGTCCTTCTCTTGTCATCAAAAGAAGCCTCTTTTCTTGGGCAAGCCAGGCCAAGAACCTGTTTGGGAGGTCTTTCTTTTCTTGGAGTAGGCCACTTGCAAAGAAGCGAATGACCAAATCTCAGGAAAGAAATTGGATGATACAGTTCTTAAGAAAGAAGGGATACAAGAATTTGCATTTGAAAAGGTATCCAGAAGTGAAAGCTCTGTGGGATAAAGTACAAGAAGATATCAGAAAAGAAGTAGAAAACTTTGTGCCCATGGAAGTTGATAGAAAGAAGAAATTAGAAGATATAAGAAAGGAAGATGCTGAGCAAAGGAGATTGAAAAGAAAGAAACTAGTTGAAGATGATCAACTGTCAAAAAGGCTGAAGTTAGTTCATGAAGATACAGTTGATGAACTCAGAAATTATTTCAGAGTTGTTGATTTTGATAACAAAAAGATTGAAGATGCTGAAAAGAAGTCCAAGTTAATCTCATTTTCTGTGGTTGAATCAAAAGAAGGGAATTATTTTATGATCCACAGAGAAGATGAAAGCTTCACACCATTCAATATGTTATGGGATTTATTGCACTGTATCACAAGGGCAGATCTTTATGACTTATATGTGCAAGTGCAGACATACTATGCAGAGATTGAAGCTTCAGGAGTGGGATTAGTTTTGCTTGGAGACTTAATTACCATCTGGGATACTGAAGAAACAAGTGTTGATCCTCTCTGGAATGATCAAGAGAATTGGGAAATAACAAGATGGGGATTCTTTGAGTCATCAGGAGTTCATACACTAGAGATGGAAGATGCTACCATGATTCACATGTTGGCTGAGAGGAGATATCCATTGATCAGAGAAATTATGCTCAGAATGCTGGATCATGGAATGGAAATTGAAGATGAATCTGAAGTAGCTTTGGATGTTATCAAGCTATTTATCAGACGGGTCAAGTCTGAAGAGTAATATTGCATAACACTGGTATGATTTGTTTTGTAAAATAAAGTATTTTTCAAAGTACTGCAAGAACAAACAGTACTTTATCAAAGTACTGCTTGCTGATATAAACCAGTATAGGTCCTTTAAAATAAAAATTAAATGTTTTGATGTTTAAAAGAAAAGAGGATTTGAAAAGAAACACATGGTGTTAGTATTTATACTACACAACAAATGGTAATCAACTCACCATGTTTAACAGACAAGAAAGAGTTTGACTCATCATGAGGGTACGACTCTGATGTGATAATCAAATCCGTTGATGGTTGATAGTTTACCAAAAACTATATGGTTATCAACTCACCATACTCCAAGTGATTAAGAGTTGGCTAGTCCAAAGCAAACGGCTATTGGTAAAGACAAATCAAATCCGTTGATAGCTGATGATTTGCTAAAAATCATAATTTTCAATGATTCACCTCTCACAGGAGTTAACACACCTGGAAGTGATGAAAATAGTATGAAACTTTTAAGATTTGATGATCTTTGTACCAAAATGTTGCTGAGTTGCTGAGAAGATACCATGGAAAATATGATGCTGATGAAGAGTACTTTGAAAGATGACAGATAGAAGAAAAAGGAATAAAGAAACAATCTCACTGAATAATTAAAGATTTGAAGGTTGAAGATAACAAAGAAACTTGAAATCAAGCAAGTAGAGTTCAAGTTAGGGGAGGATTGTTGGGATATAAAATATCAAAGTACTTCTGGATGTCAAAGTACTGCTGCATGAAGAATAAAGTCAAGTACTACTGAAGAATAAAGTTAAAGTACTGCTGTTATTGCTGAATGTTTAATGTACTTCGAAGGAAACAAGGATTAATGTGCAATATTAGATAAGGATTAATGTGTAATATTAAACAAATATTCTAGAATTAGTTAGGGATAATGACTTGTCGTTCAAGGATTACATGTTGTAAACCGACTTAAGGTTATCTATATAAAGAGCCTTAAGAGGTATTAGTCGATATAAGTTTTACAAGTCTTAGATACGTTTAGAAGTCGATCAAAGTTAATAGTTAGGGATTGTTAGTGAATCTGTGTAACAAAGCAGGTTCAAAGTTTGATTAATATAAAAGTTCTTCTTAAGCTTTGTGTTAGTAGATTCCGTATACTTTACAAGGTAAAACAGTGTTTCAATATTAATAGTGTTGAGGTTACTCAATATTGTTAAACCTTTACAAGCTACAAAGTAGTTTGGTCAGAGTATATCGATCCAACACATATGTTGAAGCTATTTTTCATTTTGGTCTCGACTGACGGTGGTGTAAATGGAGGCATATTGGGTTGTTATTTATAGGCTATTGATCAATTAATAAGCAAATGTAAACACTAATTAAAGAGTCTTTTGGATGGTTAAAATTGTTAGTATTCTCAATGTTGTAATTGCATATTGCTGTAACTCATGAATATTTAACACTTCATATTCACCATTATTACACCAGAATTGAAGGCTCGATTATTTGATATGTTATAGATAAAAATAATGGGCAAATGACAAAAAATGCATCGAACTTGACACTTTTTGTGATTGTGTGTAGTGAACTATTTTTTTCTTACTGTGTGTACTGAACTTTCAAATTTCGATCATTGTGTGTATTTTGTGACCATTTTACCCTTAATTTTTTCAAATTTCAAAGGGTAAAATGGTCATTTTACATAGCAGGATAGTCACAAAATACACACAATGATCGAAATTTAAAAGTTCAGTACACACAATAAGAAAAAAAATAGTTTGCTACACACAATCACAAAAAGTGTCATGTTCGATGCATTTTTTTGTCATTTGCCCTAAAAATAAGTCATTAAGACTCCGCTTGAAGCAGGTTGTACCGTACCTTTTTTTTTTGTGCAAAACCCCCCCTTGCATATTAAATTAAAGGGGATAAGCTTTAAGTATAATAGATTCATTATAGTCATCTATAATACTATAAGATTTAGTCCCTAAATTTAATGTGGAGTTATGATGATAGAGTTTTTAGAGTTAGAAACAAGTTGGAGTCGTTTAGTAGTTGCATAGAGTACAAGATAGCTAATGCTCGGAATTCAATGCAGCCCCATAATAACTATACAATCATGAAAGCAGATGAAGTGCAAGGGTTGCCCGAATTGATCACATGGCATTTATTATAGAATTAAAGTCGGTTAGATGAAGTGCAAGGGTTGCGAAAGGTTGCAAGAATAATTAATGATTCTAATTCATGCATAAATAAACCGGCGAAAATCATATTTAGTATGTACATTTGAAGATGATTCACACATCTTTTAAATCTTGGATTGTTGGTAGCGGTATGTAAATTCTCTTTAGAATTATTTTGGAGATGATTCACACATCTTTTTAGATCTTTGTAATTAACTTGGTCTTCTTTTTTTCTTAATTTAGTTATCATACGCAGGTATAATGAAAATCACACAAGATCATGCATGCTCAGAAAAATGGAACCAAAGATTGGGATACCAACTATTTTCTTTATTTCTTACATATTTAGGTGATTGTTATAGATAAGCATATATATAGATATATGTATTATGTTAATGCATTTTCGTATACAATTAATTTATGTGCGTTTTCTATTGATGTAGCTCACATGTGTGAATTGATTAAAGAAAATGTACATGAGCATGTATGTAAAGCAACATTTAAATGGTTAAATGATGCTTTTTAGCGTGATTAGTTTATGTAAGTAGTTGCTTTCGAATGCTATTTGAGAAATATTAGAATGAATTTATCATGTGCAATTGAATTATTATTGAAAAGAAGAAGGTCAGCGCATCGCAAAGTGTTTTCTTTTTCTATATGTAGAATCATTAGTGAGAAACCAATATTTACGCCCATTAAATGAGTTTGCCATAATAGCAAAATACGACATATAAAAAATATCACATTGAGTAATGAATAGAAAGGAAAAAATACATAATTTTGACTTAAATCCGTTTGTAAATTATAATATCAAGTAAAAAAGTTGAGTTTTAAACATAAGCAAAAGTTCAAACTTTTATCGAAAAACAAAAACCGGTGCATTTAATGTGAAGTATATACAACATCGAGATGGAAGTGCAAGGCTTCCCGGAATTTATCACATGATATTTAGTAATTAGTATAGAATTAAAAGTCGGTTATGGATTGAGATGAAGTTGAAAATGTTGCAAGAATAATTGATTATTTAACCTAATGCAATATATATTGATATATGAATTATGTTAACGCATTTTTATATACAAGTAATTTATGTTTGTTTTCTATTGATTTAGCTCATATGTGCGAATTGATTAAAGAAAATGTGCACGAGCATGTATGTAAAGCAACATTTAAATTGTTAAATGATACTTTTTAGCATGATTAGTTTATATAAGTATACAGCTTGAATAATGAATATAAAAGAAAAAATACATAATTTTTCTCAAACCCATTTGTAAATTAAAAAAATTAAGTTTAAGACATAATAGTGGAGTCCAAAGATTTTAGGAAATATTAATAGTGTGTTAATTAATATTCATTTAGTTAGCTATTTAGAATTGAGTTTATTGATAAACTTTATTAATATTAGTGAGGCTTCAATGTTAATTTTCAATGAAATTAGTTGTACAATAAAATGAGATGAAACTAAAAAGGTTTGTAATGATTTTTATACAGTTTATGTGGCATTATTATATATATATTATTACACAAACTTTAACTTACAAACTTAATAAAGAAAATATTTAATGCATATTAAAATATAACCAATTAGATAGACCCCGTGTGCTTTATATTACCATGCAAAAACCATCTAATGGACAAGTATTGTAGGGCTAAGTAATAGACCAAAATGAATAAAGCCATTTTTTTATCATGCAAATAAGTAATAGGCCAAAAGAAATAAAGCCATCACAACTTATTAACCAAAAGCTCTATAATACTATAAGATTCAGTCCCTAAATTTAATGTGGAGTTATGATGATAGAGTTTTTAGAGTTAGAAACAAGTTGGAGTCGTTTAGTAGTTGCATAGAGTACAAGATAGTTAATGCTCGGAATTCAATGCAGCCTCATAATAACTATACAATCATGAAAGGAGATGAAGTGCAAGGGTTGCCTGAATTGATCACATGACATTTAGTATAGAATTAAAGTCAGTTAGATGAAGTGCAAGGGTTGCGAAAGACTGCAAAAATAATTAATGATTTAACCTAATTCATGCCTATATAATCCAGCGAAAATCATATTTAGTATGTACATTTGAAGATGATTCACACATCTTTTAAATCTTTGATTGTTGGTAGCGGTATGTAAATTCTCTTTTGCAACATTTTGGAGATGATTCACACATCTTTTTAGATCTTTATGATTAACTTGGTCTTCTTTGTTTTTCTTAATTTAGTTATCATACGCAGGCATCATAAAAATCACACAAGATCATGCATGCTCAGATAAATGGAACCAAAGATTGGGATACCAACTATTTTCTTTGTTTCTTACATATTTAGGTGATTGTTATAGATAAGCATATATATAGATATATGTATTATGTTAATGCATTTTCATATACAATTAATTTATGTGCGTTTTTCACATGTGCGAATTGATTCAAGAAAATGTGCATGAGCATGTATGTAAAGCAACATTTAAATGGTTAAATGATACTTTTTAGCGTGATTAGTTTATGTAAGTAGTTGCTTTCGAATGCTCTTTGAGAAATATTCGAATGAATTTATCGTGTGCAACTGAATTATTATTGAAAAGAAGAAGGTTCGCGCATCGCAAAGTGTTTTCTTTTTCTATATGTAGAATCGTTAGTGAGAAACCAATATTTACGCCCATTAAATGAGTTTGCCATAATAGCAAAATACGGCATATTAAAAATATCACATCGAGTAATGAATAGAAAGGAAAAAATACAAAATTTTGACTTAAATCCGTTTGTAAATTATAATATCAAATAAAAAAGTTGAGTTTTGAACATAAGCAAAAGTTTAAACTTTTATCGAAAAACAAAACCGGTGCATTTAATGTGAAGTACATACAACATCGAGATGGAAGTGCAAGGCTTGCCGGAATTTATCACATAATATTTAGTAATTAGTATAGAAATAAAAGTCGGTTATGGATTGAGATGAAGTTGAAAAGGTTGCAATAATAATTTATGATTTAACCTAATGCAATATATATATATATATATATATATATATATATATATATATATATATATATATATATATATATATATATATATATATATATATATATATGTGTGTGTGTGTGTGTGTGTGTGTGTGTGTGTGTGTGTGTGTGTATGTGTGTGTGTGTGTGTGTGTGTGTGTGTATTATGTTAATGCACTTTCATATACAAGTAATTTATGTGTGTTTTCTAATGATTTAGCTCACATGTGCGAATTGATTAAAGAAAATGTGCGCGAGCATGTATGTAAAGCAACATTTAAATGGTTAAATGATACTTTTTAGCATGATTAGTTTATGTAAGCATGCAACTTGAATAATGAATATAAAAGAAAAAAACATAATTTTTGCTCTAACCCATTTGTAAATTAAAAAAATTAAGTTTAAGACATAATAGTGGAGTCCAAAGATTTTTAGAAATTATTAATAGTGTGTTAATTAATATTCATTTAGTTAGCTATTTAGAATTGAGTTTATTGATAAAATTTATTAATATTAGTTAGACTTCAATGTTAATTTTCAATGAAATTAGTTGTCCAATAAAATGAGATGAAGCTAAAAAGGTTTGTAACAATTTTTATACAGTTTATGTGGCATTATTATATATACATTATTACACAAACTTTAACTTACAAACTTAATAAAGAAAATATTTAACGCACATTAAACTATGACCAATTAGATAGACCCCGTGTGCTTCATATTACCATGCAAAAACTATCTAATGGACAAGTATTGTAGGGCTAAGTAATAGACCAAAAAAAATAAAGTCATTTTTTTATCATGCAAATAAGTAATAGGTCAAAAGAAATAAAGTCATCACAACTTATAAACCAAATGCTTATATATAAAATATAACACCACAAAAGCAAAACAATATCAAACACTTTTAAATTTTTATACAAGAAAGTTAAAACATTTCATACAACATACTAAATAATAATTAAGTATACACTCGCAAATGTACAGAAAGAATGCGTGATTAACAATTATATTCTAAGCCCGTGCGTAGCACGGGTTCTGCATGCCTCGTTACATCATAATCCAAGGCCTTTAGTTACCTTGTAGGTGGGCGATCGTTGATTAAAAACTACACTTTTGTTGAACTTTTTTGTTTTGTTTTCATCAGATAAATAGACACATGTGACAATATATGTTCAACAAGGATACTCACATTATAGATAAAAATAACATACTGTACAAGGCTTGCCTTAAAAACCTGTAAGTATTTAAATCTCTTATGTTCTGTGTGCTCTTATTTTACTAAACGTTTTGTAATTTTAATATAAAATACATACATAAACTAAAGTAACGCGTGTTTCATGGTTTCATGCTTTGAGTTGTCTTCATACATGAAATTTTCAGTGTTTCTTAATGCTATATATGTTGAAAGTTTCTAACACGATCAGATATGGCATAGCACCATTTGGATCTCTTATGATCTCAGATTGCATGCACTCATTTTTTGGTACTTGTCCTTTAACAACTACAATCATATTCACTTTTTCAGTAGAATAATGAACAAACAAGTTAAAAATACAACATACATATTTTGTTAAAAACTATAGATTTTCCAAAAGGTTGAAGTTTTGTTCGCTCATTTATGCGTCTATTTAATATCGACTACAAAGTTCAAATCTCATCTTGTAAGTTGTTACACAATGTGTGCTTCACTAAGTAAATGTAAAGCTTTATGTATCTTGTATGTATGCGTTTTAGCTTAGTTTGTACATTATTTTTAAAAATGTACCCGTGAATTTGGTTATAGATGTTCAGCGACAAAAAAGGAAACAAGATTAGTGGATGTTGTCCAGGATATTGAAGGATCCAAATCTGCTAAAGCCATGAACATTTATGTATATGGAAAGGAGTATCACGTAGGGTGCTCATCCATCCGGATGAGGCAAATATGGTTGCAGTGTTGGTTGGCATAACTAATGACAGTTTAAAAACATGAACTCATTGGGGATTGGACACGAAAATCATGCAATAACTGAGGGAGTGGATAAGATCTTAGTAACGTTTATTACAAACGATGCTGCTATTGGATAAGCCCATAACGATCAAGAGCAAGTAGTCCAAAGTAACAGGCCCAAAAGAGGTTGCAAGAGGCCAATTTTGATTAAGTAACGAAAGTGTGTGTGTGTGTATGTGTGTTTTTTTTTTCTTTTTCTTTTTTTTAATTAAGTGTATAGTATTTTTTTTTTTTGGTAACATATCATTTAATTTATTTTAATTTTTATTTTATTTTTTTTGTAATTATAGTTTTCAATTTTTTATATATTATTTGTAAATTTTGTCTTTTATAAAAGAAAAAAAAAACACGTAATGAAATTAAACCTCGTTAGTAGTCCTTACTGTGTTTAGCCTAAAAGTTAAGTGAATAATTTAATTGAAATTTTTTTTATTCAATTGGCCTTGTTGGTTAGAGTTGTTTGCCAACAACCCAGATCAAGATTTTTTTTTTAAACCGTGGGATTAAGTATATAAAAAGAACCAACACACTTACTAAATCATGGGGAGGCCGGAGTCAGTACGAGGCTGAGAGTAAAAGATTTGTTACAAAGTCTTTACAAGGGATGTCGAACGAATCGATCCCATTAAAGTCCGTATTCCTAAACCCACTTGAGATCGAAGTAACAATGACAACTTGATATCATTAAGAATGAGATCTTTTCAAGGCCGTTTATAGGTGAAAATCATCTCACTCCAGAATCTCCTGAGGAACCAATGGGTTGTTCCATCAAAAATGTTGCGGGTTCCACGGGATGGAGATTTGTTATATGAGTTCTCATGTTCTTGACAGTAAACCACCTTCCGTTGTTTGATAAAACTTGAAATGTATGTTCTCATTATGATCTTTACACGCCACGACATAAAAATCTAAAATCTAAAAATATGATATAGTCATACATGTATTAGTCTTTTATTTAACATCTAAGGCCCAATGATCATCAAAGCCCAAACTCCAAGGGTTTTATCTATTGCTATATATCTGAAACCTAGCTAAGTTGAGCCGACAGAAAAGTGAAACCATTGGCGCTTGTTAAATGAAGCACGGTACCATCAGCTGTAATATCATTCTCACTGATCACAAGTTCCATATTAATCCATCCGGTCACATCAAGGTTTATATATACTGCATGTTTGTTAGTTTCATATATCTCACTTTACGTTGCATTCTATCCTCATATATGCATAACATAATAATCTTACACTTCTTTTTATGAAATTTATATAACAGATCGAGTAAATCTTACATTGATACACAAGTTGCTATCCTGATTAAGCATGTAAATGGTTACCAACATTAATACAATTAGATCGTGTTACTAGAAGCTGAAGATCACCTTTATTTGGTTTCTGAAAAACCTGTTTCTAACGTTAAATGGAAAAATAGATCTACAAGTTAGCAATTGAATTTACCATACATGTACGATATGGATATAAATTTCAATCAGATTGATTAAATATAGATTTAAATAAAAGATGTTGAACATGTTAGCTATCGAAATAACCATACATGATATACGTGTGTGATATTTAATGCTAGCAGCTGAAGAAAGAGTGTTTTGATGTTTTATTGATCAGATCATGTTACTAGAAGCATAAAAATATCTGTATGGTTGTTTTCACTTTTCATGATTAGATGACATCATTAGATAGGTAATTGTAACCATTTTTGGTTGCTGAAAAACTTGTTTTTGAACGATAACCGGAAAATGATAAAAAGGGGACATTTATATTGTAATTTCCTCTAATAGGAAGGAAGGTGATGGTCCTGATCATCTAGTTTTCAACTTTGCTCCTGTTTCGCTGTTTCTCGATGGGCTTTTTATGGTATATCAATGGATCCTTCTATGTTCTTTTAGACGTTAATCTTAATTATATATAGGATTCATTATAGTCATTACAGCATAATAATTACTAGATTGTGTCACTAGATATGTAATTGTAATCTTTTTTGGTTGGTAAAACACTTTTTTTAACGATAAATGAAGTAATAACAAGGAGACATTTTTATCAAATTTTGATCGAATAGGAATGAAGGTGATGGTTCTGATTATCTAGCATAAAAGTGGATTTGTTTAATGTTTTTTATACGTTATTATATATGAATCATTTTTGTCATTAGATCATCATCAAAGGCCTTAATTACTATGTCGGTGGGTGGTTGTTGATTTCAAACTAGATTTTTGTTGATCAATATTATTGTATTGTTATTATCAGATGCGGATATTAAAAGTGGCGGGTGATCATCGTGTTGAACTCGGATTCTATTTGTAACGCACACAAAAGTCTCAGGTTCAATCGGCTCTGAGGTAAACCAGGACCTGTAGCAGGCGTCCCATAAGAGATGAAACAATCATCACTAATTCATGCAAAAAGATGATTTGGGACTTGAACTCAATACCTGTTGGTGAAAGTAAGGATCTCAACACTGCCAAGGGTCAGTTGGTGATTTATGCTTGCATTAATCAACAAAGAAATCGGCTGCGTAACAAGGTACCAAGACTATACTACTCTTTGTTACTATTCATTAATATATAAATTCTTATGTTGATTGCCACATTTCTTTGTTATCAGTTTTTAACTAGGAATCTAATATGATTATTATGATGGGCTTTAGACATGTTTCATTCTTCTAACAAATGAATAACCCTCTTGTTCCTTTTGTAGACTGAAAAGGTCTTGTTGGTGGGATCAAGCAGCAACAGCCATATCAATTTGGCCCCAACTCTAAAGAATGAGGCATGCAACCAAGGGAAGGCATCATCGTTCCACAAAAAACAAACAAAGATTCTATGATACTCATGAGCTGTCTCAGATGCTATATGCATGTTTTTGTTTCAGATACATACCCAAAATGTCCTAATTGTGGTATGAGGAATCGATAGGCATGGTTAGATTTGTGGTAATATCGGAAAACTATTATGTTAGTTGTTACTTTGGTTGTTGGAACGGTCTGGTGCAACTATTGTATTTTTTTTCTTTAACGATCTATTGGTGGTCAAGGCGATGGTGGAGATAGTGGGCCTGCCAATAGTTACCGAGGTAATGGTGGCCGAGACGTTCTTTTGCAAATGTGCCAACACGATGATCACCCGCCACTATTAATATCATCTGATGATAAGAATACAATAATATTGATCAACAAAAGTTCAATTTGAAAAATAGCAAAACAGAAGCAAAGGTGAAAATTAGGTGATCAGAACCATCACCTTCCTTCCTATTACATCAAATTATGATATAAATGTCCCCTTTTTATAATTTTCCAGTTATCGTTCAAAAACATGTTTTTCAGCAACTAAAAATATTTTTATAATTTTCCGTTAATGGTTACAATTACGTATCTAATGATGCCATCTAATCTTGAAAAGTGAAAACAACCATACAGTTTTTTATGCTTCTGATAACCCACAAATACTTTTCAATTCTGTTTTTTTATGTCGATATAAATAACGAAGCATTCAAAATGCTCACAAAAGCTTAGTATTATGTAATTAATATGAATTTGTATTCAAATAATGAAGTAATTTAGGAGGTTCTATCCGTTTGAATGCACTTTTGAGTTCTGATGACGTTTGATCCATTTAACATATTTAGCCATTTTGACCTGTTAAAGATAGAAACATTACCCAACTAAATGCATGCATTTGTAAATGAGTCAAAAGAAGCTAGCAAGATTGGTGGAAGAGAAGAATTTACAAGTGGAGAGTGGAAGCCAAGAGACGATATGGTTTAAATTGGCGCCTAAGAAAGTAAACATCTTCATGTGGAGGGCCCTAAAAGGAAGACTTCCGGTTCGTGTGGAGTTAGATAGAAGAGTCTCTTGCGACTGAGCGATGAGTGTGTGGGAAAAAGTATTCAAATGATAGAAGCTTGGAATAGTTAATGCTTTCTCTATCGATGAGTTCTTTTCATCTATTGGAGGTGTTAATGTTCCCAACGCTCTATCTCGTGTTTGGCAAGTGGTACGTTATTTGGACCTCCGGGTACACCATTTGGAAAGAAAGAAATGCACGTGTGTTCGGTAAGAAAGTTACAAGAACTAATAGGATTGTTCAAGATATCCAACTTAAAAGCTTCGAATGGATAGTGAGAAGATCAAACAAATATAAAGCATTAGATTGGCAACAATGGTTACGGGAACCTCTCAAGATTCGTTTACAGTAAGGTCTAAATATGATTTGCTTCGTGTCTACGGCAATAATTATATCAGTGAGGACAGTTAGTTTTGGTACAGTATGTTCCAGTGGGTCTGCAGTATATGGTCTGCACATTCTGTTTAGTCAGTGTATGTTATTTCCAGGATGTGAGCCAGTGTCTTGCACCATCATATTTGTGTCTGTATAGCTTTGGGCCTTTTATGTTCCTCCACCTGGTTTTCTTTTAAAATTAGTTAGTGGGACTTGGGTCATGGTACTTGACCCATTCTTTGGGTCCTTTCTCTTCAATGGTCTTGTTGAGGAGGTGGGATGCATTCTCTTGTGTTTTCTTGTTCTTTGGTTCAATATATGTTATCTTTCTAAAAAAAAATGTATAAGATTATTTTAATAGTTTTGCTTAACTAAAAAAGCTTACTATTTTACCCCTTAATTTGCTGGGTGAATTACTATCAGGAAGCAGATAACGTTCTGCCTCATCTCGATTCATCTACAAGTTTCACAAAATCAGTAACATGGGCATCATGGGTCAAAAAAACATAAACCCAAGAAGTTCCGCTCCTTAACGTTTCAAAGAAGGTGAATCGAACGATGGTGGTCATTGTAAAGAATCCCCTCAACCAAACCAAAACCACCAACAACAATAGTTCAGAAACAAATCTCATTCTACAATGCATCATAAAACAAATGAAAATGCCAAATCTTAAACATAACTACTTTATTCGATTACAAAAGCGATGGTCACCCATTGCTTTAGTGAGCTGAAATAGTGACCTATGCAATTGTGATTGTTGCACCGGTGAACGATGCAATGGCGGTTTTTTTGCTCGAGCTTGAGGAGTTGAAGGACCTTCTTTTGGATCAGCGTGTTTCAAATCCCAAACAGGTGTCTGTGCTGGATCACGTGCATAATCATAATCATAGAACAGATCTTCACCAGCTTCAATAATGTTCATATGCTCTTTTGCGATTCAGGGTTCTCTGCCTCATGACAGAGAGAGTTCGAGAAGAAATGCCAAAAATTCAAGACTTCAGCTGGGTGGGTTGAACAGTTAGATAACAAGAAAAAAAAGCAACTATTTAGTATCCGCACTTTGGGTGAAAAGGGTCCAACTGGCTCATCCTGCCATGACTCTTTCAAAGCATATAATAACGTCTTCGGATGACCAAATTGTCTCAGCACTTCAGTTGATTAGCCTCGCTAATAGCCGACTGCTTCAGGTCCTGGTTTACCTCAGTCTGATCCAATTGAACCTGAGACCTTTGTGACTTTGTAAAGCCCATATAAGAGGCAAAAGCTAAAAATGAGTTCAGCACAGAAATTGCCAAAAATTATGTTAGTTTGGTACTTTGTAAAGCCCATATAAGAGGCAAAAGCTAAAAATAACTTGATAGCTTCAATTCTAGCCAAATGTGCAAAAACCTCGTCATATTCTATCCCCTCCACTTGTCTATAACTTTGTGGTTAGAAATAACCCGAGACGCTCTTTTGAAATTTTTCCAACACGATGATCACCCGCCACTTTTAATATCCGCATCTGATGATAACAATACAATAATATTGATCAACAAAAGTTTAATTTGAAATCAACAACCGCCCACCGACATAGTAATTAAGACCTTTGATGATGATCTAATGACATGATTCATATATAATTAACATCTAAAAAACATAAAACAAATCCACTTATACGCTAGATAATCACAACCATCACCTTCCTACCTATTCGATCAAAATTTGATATAAATGTCTCCTTGTTATTACTTTCCATTTATATTTAAAAAAAGTGTTTACCAACCAAAAAAGATTACAATTACGTATCTGGTGACACGATCTAATAATTATTATGCTGTAATGACTACAATGAACCCTAAATGATTGACGATCTAATGACTAGTTTGAGTCGATCTTATAAAATTAACGTCAAAAAGAATATAGAAGGATCCATTGATATACCATTAAAAGCCTATCGACAAATAGTGAAACAGAAGCACAGGTGAAAAGTAGATGATCAGAACCATCACCTTCCTTCCTATTAGATCAAATTAGGATATAAATGTCCCCTTTTTATCATTTTCCAGTTATCGTTCAAAAACAAGTTTTTCAGCAACCAAAAATGGTTACGATTACGTATCTAATGATGCCATCTAATCATGAAAAGTGACAACAACCATACAGATATTTTTATGCTTCTAGTAACACGATCTGATCATTAAAACAACAAAACAGCCTTTTATTTTTTCAGATGCTAGTGTTAACTATCAACATCCTTTATTTTAATCCAGATTTACTCAATCTTATTAAAAATCTTTTATATAATAAAATAAAACCCCTATTCGAATTTTTCATTTCAAAAAAATCAATTCATACCTTATTTAGTAATAATTGTATTTAAAAAAAATTATTTTCTTATTAGGTAACATTTTATATTTATCCATAACACAAGTAGAAGATAAATACAAAAAATATAAATAAGATACAATTAACACAAGTAGAAGATAAATACAAAAAATATAGATAAGATACAATTAATAATAGGATTAAAATTTTTAAATAATTATCTTTAATAATAAAAAAACTATAATTAAACATCATAAATCAAACAAAACAAAGATTAAATTATTTGTTTTTTAATAAATAAAAATATATGATTCAAAAAATTTTAAAAAACCCGCGCGTGCGCGGGCATTATAACTATTATATTTATATCATGTATCGTAAATTCATTAACTAACTTGTAGATGTATTTTTCCATTTAATGTTAGAAACTGGTTTTTCAGAAACCAAAAAATGGTGATCTTCAGCTTCTAGTAACGCGATCTAATTATAAAAACAACCAAGCAGATTTTTTTCAAATGTTGGTAACTATTTACATGCTTTATCAGGATATCAACTTGTGTATCAACGTAAGATTTACTCGATCTGTTATATAAATTTCATAAAAAAAAGTGTAAGATTATTATGTTATATAAACCTTGATAAATGAAACAAAACAATCAAAACATGCACGATATATAAACCTTGATGTGACCGGATGGATTAATATGGAACTTGTGATCAGTGAGAATGATATTACAGCTGCTTGTGCCGATGCTTTCACTTTTCTGTCGGCTCAACATAGCTAGGTTTCAGATATATAGCAATAGATAAAACCCTTGGAGTTTGGGCTTTGATGATCATTGGGCCTTAGATGTTAAATAAAAGACTAATACATGTACGACTCATGTTTTTAGATTTTACATTTTTATGTCGTGGCTTTTGACGATCATAATGAGAATATACATATCAAGTTTCATCAAACAATTGAAGGTCGTTTACTGTCAAGAACATGAGAACTCATATAACAAATCTCCTTCCCATGGAACCCGCAACCTTTTTGACAGAACAACCCTTTGGTTCCTATAAACGGACTTCAAAAGATCTCATTCTTAATGATATCAAGTTGACATCATTTAATTGGATCTCAAGTAGGTTTAGCAATACGGACATTAACGGGATCGATTCATTCGATATCCCTTGTAAAGACTTTGTAACTAATCTTTTACACTCGGCCTCCTAGTGATTCCGGCCTCCTCGTGACTTAGAAAGGTGGTTTGTTACTTTATATATAATCCCGTGGTTAAAAAATAAAGAATAAATAAATAAATAAAATAAAATAAAAAATCTTGATACGAGTTGTTGCAAACAACACAAACCAACGAGGCCATATGGAATATAAAATCTCTTTCAATCAAATTATAAACTTAACTGGTATAGCCACTTTGTTTCCTCTGCCTTCTTTAGTTGACGAGATTTCTCTAAATTTACGTAAAGGACAATTATGTTGAATGATGGGAAACCCCATCGGTATTATGCATATTATTGATAACTATTTATAGAGACAGGTACATAGAAGATACTAAATCTTAATGGACTGTAACACCCCCAAAATTTGATACAGCGGAAGACTCAACAAGCTTTCGGGGTGCCACGGGGATTGGTATTCAACACAAGATATAATAGAACGAGATAAAGTAAACAAAGTAAAAACACAACCAAAACGAGGTTTTAAAGTTTACATTTATCCCAACATCATTCAGAGTCAGGCCCAAAAGAAAATAACAGTAGGTCCATAATTCAATATCAGAGTTTAGAAAAATTGATCCATAAACCAGGAACCTTAGCCGAGCCATCCAAACCATGCATCCATATCATCTCTTAATTACCTGAGAAAACGTGCTAAAAGTCAGTTTTCGCTGGTGAGATCATAGGTTTAAATTCATCTAACAATATAGTGGACATATACGCAAAACGCTTGCTAGCTAGACTAAGGATTCACTAAAAGCCTGCGGATACCCTCCGCTTCAACATAACACATGGATACCCTCCGTTCTAACAGAGATATTCGGGTAACCCCCGCAATACCAATAAATACTCGAATAACCTCCGAAGTATTAATAACCTATAGGTGCACACTACAGTATCTAAATAAGCCAACTTGAATAGTACACACGAACCATGTGACTAAAGCTGACAATTTCAAATAAGCCAACCTTGAATAGTACACACTAAATATGTGAGTAAAGTTGACAATACATCCTAGTCCATATGCATAGCAAGTTTTAGAAAGAATATAGAAGCGATAAATAGTCCACATAAAATAATTTGCACGTTTCTCACCCCAAGTATTGAAAACATAGTTCAAGAGTAAAAGTGGGGCTATGACTCACCTCAAGTCCAGAAAATAGCAAGAAGAAGTCGGTAGAAGTAAGATGTATAGTAACTCACAAGACGGCAACTACGGACTCGGCACGACCTAACAATATCAACTCGTTCAGAAATCATTTCCTCAAATTCAAAATATTCCCAAACCCGGACGTAATCCATTTTATTTTCCGAAAATCCATTTCGTAATAGTTTGGTGTATTTACGTTTGGTATCCATACGGGTGGTGGGTCGACACAAAACAAACCAAAAATCACACAAAAGAATAATAAAATAAACTATAGATCTAATATTAGCCCAATATATTATTTAAATAAATCGCCGAAGTTTATCAAATCCGTCGATTTGATAATCCCCATATTTATTTACGTAACATACCATTCCAAGATTACACCCAATCCTAAAGCACATAGCACATAAATACTATATGGTGTATATCGTAGTTTAATAAACTCCTTATATACATCGTCAAATTGGCCAGATTTCCCGATATATATATATTCGCAATTTATTACCCTTTACATATACCACAACCTATGGGCGTCGTAGGATACGATGCCCATTAATATACTCATTTCATATAGCCAAATAACCCGGTTCAACCTTTCGGTTAAGTAGTTATTTAGTTATAGAAACGCTTATATTAATCGTCATATATCCGTGACAACACGAAAGTCACAAATAAAACTTACCTGAACTCGAGTGACCACGACTCCGCATAACTCAATAGGTTTACTCGTTATATATATAAAATGACATTTTATTTAATATTTAGTTATTGTCGAGAGTTTCTCGTTTTATAATACCTTTTTACGATAATATTTCCAATAATATTACGCTACTCTCGTAGCCCAATATATTTAGTCGTATTATTTATAATATGACTCGTGATTTTTATTATTATTAATATACGCATTCATATAATTATATATCCGTTATTCACGTCTATATATTCATATAAACGTTTATATTACCAATAATTATTATTACGAGTTTTATTTTTTACGTTTTAATTGTAAATAGTTATCGAGTCGTACGAAATGGTCACATGTCCGAGTCATGACTCTCGGCTCATTGTCCAAGTCCAAAGTAATAAGCAATAGTCATAAAAATCAATACATCTCCGTCCAACACAATCCCAATCCACGTGCTACAACAATAGGGTCCGACTACGGCACCCGACTAACCTATCTCCGTAAATCTAAGTGACCGTCTCACAATCGGTCCCCAATAATACATTTCGTCAACACTTCTCAATACCAATATCCAATATCCAATGTCGAGACCAAACATGGTCTCGACCCACATGTATTCGGCCAAGAAATAAAATAAACAACCAACCAATTACAAAACCAAGTTACACTCAAGAAACAATATACTCAAGGTCACACTCGGGTTGGTTTACCAAGCCAAACCCGAATCTACACGACTCGACTGAGTCGCGGTAAACACCACGAGCCAAGAGGGGCTCGAACCAAGCATACCAACGCGAGCAATAACCCAAGAGCCATAACCAAGGCTCATAATAACAAGAAATCGAGCACCAAAGCTCGGATTAATGCCCAAGCCGTGAGTCATGAACTCACGGTTCGAACCAAACCCACCAAATAACAACCCGAATACCAAAACTTTTTAATAAAAACGAGTTTCCAACAAAAACCCATAAGTATTTTTCCATAATATAAGTGAAAACCCATTCAGATCTTAAACTCATCGTGACCAAGGGTCACGTTTTAACAAAAATGCGAGTCAAACTCGCCTCACCTTCGATCAAATAAGCTCCAAACCATAAAACCCTTCGATAACAACCGATTGGTGGTGAAATATGGTGATGATTTGTGATGAAAATGATGTTATAGGCGCGTGTAGGGGCGGATCTAGAAGATTTGATGGTGGAGATCACGAAAATGGTGGTGGTTTGTAGTGGTGGCCGGCGGTGTGGTGGTTATGGCCGGAAAATATGGCGGCGGCTAGGGTTGAGGGAGAAGAGAGAATGAGAGAGAGATAAGTGAGTGAGGGTGTTTGTTTGTGTGAGAAAACCGGACCACAAGGACCAATTTTGTGGTTCACTCTTTTTAATTTAATTTTTTTTTTGTAAAGTTTATAAATAATACTAATAGTAATAATAGTAATTATAATATTACTAGTTGTGTTGAGTGGGTAAAGTGGGTAAATGTAAAACATACGGCCCGAAACCCGAACTCATTTCAAACTTCAATATCTCCCGAAAAACATCCCGTAAATAATTAAATATCGTCGGACTCGTAAAACGAATCATAAAATTTCCCGTTAGGTAAACCTAGTGCCGGAGTCAACGTAGTACCAGTGAGAATGTTTAAAAATACATCATCACATAAAGTAAATTCCATAATGAATTATTAAAATAATTCTCGAATTCCATAACGACATAAAATATAATTATCCATAAACATTGGTCTTACAAGTTCGTTGCGAATAAAAATTCCAAATAAAAATTATAAATGAACTTTAACGTAATGCGGGTTTTCAAAATAGCTCCCTAAATTGCCGGTTGTCACATCCTCCCAGTCTCAGGAGAAACCCGTCCCGGGTTTCTCTCGGAACAATTCATCTACGAAGTGAAAATCTTCGGATGTCTCTTCCGGAACTCGTCCTCACGTTCCCACGTAAATTCTGGTCCGTGTCGGGAATTCCAACGAACCTTGACGAGCGGAATGCGACTTCGCTTGAGTCGTTTAACTTCACGATCTAAAATCTCAATTGGCTCTTCCACAAAATTCAATTTCTCATCAATACGAATATCCTTCATCGGAATAATAGGCATCTCATCAGAAAGACATTTCTACAAATTACTAACGTGAAACACGTCGTGAACTTTACTCAGTTCACGTGGTAATTCCAACCTATAAGCCACGGGCCCAATTCTTTCTAAGATAAGAAATGGTCCAATGTAGCGTGGGTTGAGTTTTCCACATTTCCCGAAACGTATCACACCCTTCCAAGGCAGCATCACTTTGTCTCCAACCTGGAACTCTAAGGGTTTACGTCTCTGATCGGTGTAACTTTTCTGCCTATCTCTGGCTGCTTGCAACCGATCACGAATCTGAGCTACTTTCTCTGTAGTTTCCAAGATAAGTTTAGGCCTGTGAGTTGGCTATCTCCAACTTCTGCCCAACCAATAGGCGAACGACATTTTCGACCATACAAAGCTTCAAATGGTGCAACTTTAAGACTTGTGTGGTAGCTATTATTGTAGGGGAATTCCGCAAGGGGTAAGTATTTCTCCTAGCCTTTACCAAAGTCTATGATACATGCACGAAGCATATCCTCTAGAGTCTGAATGGTCCT
>JARVZY010006627.1:5000-7500 GCA_030686995.1 Artemisia argyi
TATAGTGCGACTTGTCAGATATATTGGGTCATATGGGATTTTCCCGTTTTCTCCCTAATCGAGATATCCTCTGTTTCGCCCACGAAAGATTATTGAATCATCAAAAATAATCAAAAATTTGGAGCGTGAAGTGCAATTAGATCCATTTTTGGGGGGGATCAGAATGACTATTATCAATTAGAAGAATTTATGGTTGGCTTAGTTGGACTACTACATTGAAGTATCCAGGCTCCGTTTAAAAAAACCAAGTGGTAATATATCTATTTTATATCATAAAGGATTCCTATTTTTAAAGAAATCTTTTTTTTGTAAGTAGAAGTTATTTCAAACTCTTATGTTAATCAATCGAGTAATATGCATGAAGCCGTCAACTATTTTACGGAATGCATGAATTGAAAAAAGAAGGAATAACAAAAAGAAGTGGTAATGGGAGCATTTGTACTATATGTCCAAATCAAAATTGGGCGGATCTTTACCCGGAGTAGAGCATAAACCTAAAAAGATTAAAGAGGCCCATTTAAGAACAAGAAAATGACATCGTGATTTGGATTGAATCTCGATGAAACAATCCATCAATGAAAAGTCAATTGGATAAGTTTAATGAATTCTTTTATATATTATACGTTATAAGGAAAGGAAGACAAACTCATATTTAGTGAAAAATCAAAGAAAATCCTTTTAGTTAGAAAGAACTTGCTATGAAAAAAGAAAAAGTATTGGAATCTACACATTGATTTTTTTTGAACCGTATGCGTCAAAAGGCGCCTGTACGGTTTCGAGGGGATACAATTTGACCCTAATCAACCGACTTTATCGAGAAAGATTACTTTTTTTAGGTCAAGAGGTTGATAGTGAGATCTCAAATCAACTTATTGGTCTTATGATATATCTCAGTATCGAGGATGATACCAAAGATCTGTATTTGTTTATAAACTCTCCTGGCGGATGGGTAATACCGGGGGTCGCTCTTTATGATACTATGCAATTTGTGCAACCAGATGTACATACAATATGCATGGGATCAGCCGCTTCAATGGGATCTTTTATCCTGGTAGGAGGAGAAATTACCAAACGTCTAGCATTCCCTCACGCTTGGCGCCAATGAGGCTTTTATTTGAGAGAAAAAAGAAGACTATGCCTTCGCCATATGAAATATGAATATTAAGTAATAATAGCATGGCACTTTGAATTCGATATAAGAAATTCTGTTTTCAAAACATTAGATTATGTATCGAGAGAGTAATATGAGAAAAAGGTATTTCCTATTTTATTATCGGAAGTCCAGTTCAGCGTCACAAACTTTTTTTCACACCAGAGGTCTCTTAACAATATTTATAGTATAGAGCGAAAAAAAAAACTTTTCTTTTTTCATTAGTTTATTTGATCAAAAAAGCAACTTTGGGATTGCTGAATGACAGACAAATCACAGACAAAAAAATATAATAAATATATAAAGCAACGGAGCCATCATAGTATTTTTGAATTCCTCCGAAAGGAAGGGTGGTAAGTTGATCATTTACCGATCGGGGTCTAATCGATCCTATTTTTTGAAGGT
This sequence comes from Artemisia argyi, assembly GCA_030686995.1. Classification (NCBI taxonomy): domain Eukaryota; kingdom Viridiplantae; phylum Streptophyta; class Magnoliopsida; order Asterales; family Asteraceae; genus Artemisia; species Artemisia argyi. The sequence continues at coordinate 6,556 of JARVZY010006627.1, forward strand.
AAGGGTCAATTTTATTGTAGAGCCGTATGCAATGCATAATGCCCGTACGGTTGTTCGATTCTATCTTTTTTCTTGTTATTCTTTTATCTTTCTTTTATCTTCCCCTCATCGTGCGAAATAGAGAAACTTTTTATTATCTTATATCATCAGGGTAATGATCCATCAACCCGCTGGTTCTTTTTCTGAAGTAGCAACGGGAGAATTCATCCTGGAAGTGGGAGAACTGCTGAAACTACGTGAAACCCTGACAAGGGTTTATGTACAAAGAACGGGCAAACCTTTATGGGTTGTATCCGAAGACATGGAAAGAGATGTTTTTATGTCAGCAACAGAAGCCCAAGCTTATGGAATTGTTGATCTTGTAGCGGTTGAATGAGAATAGCCTTTATTTCAATTTCACGTCAAGTCGTGATTTAAAATTCACCCTGCCGAGTTTAATATTCTATGATTTTTATTTACTATTGTAATTGTAATTCATAATCATCCGGTTAGGATCGATCTAAACCAGTCCATTATGTATATGATTCAACATGCCAACGATTAAACAACTTATTAGAAATACAAGACAGCCAATTAGAAATGTCACAAAATCCCCCGCGCTTCGGGGATGCCCTCAGCGTCGAGGAACATGTACTAGGGTGTATGTGCGACTCGTTCAGATCATGAACTAGAACAAAGGAAAGAGGACAATGTTCAAATATCAATGATCAAATAGGATAGAAGGGAAAAACGAACTACATTTACTATCTAAAAATAAGAAAATGGATCATATCCCTTTTATTGTGTATGAAATTTATGGTTTCTATTGGTGTAAAACCACTCACCTCAATTCAAGATGAGAAGCAATTCTCCATTGGTAGCAAATGGTTATCCATTAAGCGGAGGAAATCTTAGTTAACCTAGACGCCTCTTGCAAGAACGGACTAACAGGGTCAGCTACCCAGC
>JARVZY010006627.1:12500-17500 GCA_030686995.1 Artemisia argyi
ACAGTGCGATGGTTGGCTGTTCACGGCCTAGCTGTACCTACCGTTTCTTTTTTGGGGTCAATATCAGCAATGCAGTTCATACAACGATAAACCTAATCCGAATTATAGAGCTACGACACAATCAAACCCAAACGAACAAAATGTTGAATTGAATCGTACCAGCCTCTACTGGGGGTTATTACTCATTTTTGTACTTGCTGTTTTATTTTCCAATTATTTCTTCAATTAATAAAACGAGAGAGAACTAAAATAATAGACTAATCATTCTAGGTATTCTCTCTTTTAACCCATTCGGAAGGATCTCATCTGATAATTATCCATGACTGTTTATGTCTCTAGTATGACCACTTGATAAAATGTGGAGGGAAGTGGGGTAAATGGCCGATACTACTGGAAGAATTCCTCTTTGGATAATAGGTACTGTAGCTGGTATTCTTGTGATCGGTTTAGTAGGCGTTTTCTTTTATGGTTCATATTCCGGATTGGGTTCATCCCTGTAGTAATCTGATGAATTGAGTTGTAGACATGAAAGCGTAAGAACTCAACGGATTCCCTTCTTTGTTTGTCTGATTTAAGGTAGAAGGTCCCGTTGAGTTCTTAATAATTATAATATTTTTTTATAAGTTCATTGACGAAGTTCTATTTACTCAACAAATTTTCCCCTCCTCTTTTGTTTGTCCACCACTTTTTATAGTATATGTAATTATTAATTATTGTAATAGAATTTATAATTTATAATATAATAATTAAAATACAATACGCAATAACTCCAAAAAACGTTCTGATACATCTGTAAAAAACAGAAACTAACACTAGGAATGTTTGACGAACAGTATAAAGAATCATTATTATTTCGACACAAGAAAAGGATTTTTCACACCCCTTTTCTTGTGTCGAAGACTAGGAAGACGAATAAACCCTCCCAGAAATATTTGCTCCCTTCATTTATATTTATCCGTTCTATTTCCCTTTTACTTTTGGATAGGATCTAGCCAAAGTGAAATGTATTAGAATGAAATGCATTTTTTACATTTCAATCTGACAATAGCAACATAGCCCCAATTTTGAAAAAAAAAAGAAGGGGTCAAGTCAAATAGTCTTTCTATATACTATGTCTAGGAATGTCGTACAAGGAATTCCCGGCATCTCATAGAAAAAGAGTCTAAAAGAACAAAATTCTTTTTCTAATTTCTTTTTTTATCATAGATAATTGCTAATGCTTTTTACAAACTTGATGTCGATAAATACGCCAGTCTAGAAATTCATTTCGGACAATTGAACCTTCTCGAACTGTTTCTTTTTAAGAACCAAAAAGATTTGTGCCAAAATCACAGATGCGAAGAAGAACAAAAGACCTTGTACACGTAATGGATCTTGAAGTACTATTTCTGCATCTCCCTGACCAAATCCGCCCACATTAGGATTACTTGTCAACGGTTGATCCAATTTGATAGATTCACCTTCTGAAACAAGAAGTTCTGGCCCCGGAGGGATAATATCAACCACTTGACGTCCATCGGATGCATCCGCTATGGTTATTTCGTATCCCCCCTTTTCTTTTCGTAGGATTTTGCTTACTATACCTGATGCTGTAGCATTATAAACTGTATTGTTACTCTTGCTCCCATCAGGATAAATTTGGCCCCTTCCTCTGTTTCCGCCTACGTATATAGGATATTTTAAGAAGTGAATGTCTTTCTTAGTAGCGGTGGTCGGGGGAAAGAATAGGAAAGGTGATTTCACTATATTTCTGACCAGGAACAGGGCCTATGACAAGAATATTTTTTTGGTTGGGGCGATAACTCTGAAAAGACAGATTGCCCATCTTTTCTTTTATCTCGGGGGAAATACGATCGGGAGGGGCTAATTCAAAACCCTCTGGTAAAATAAGAACAGCCCCTACATTCAAACCCCCCTTTTTACCATTAGCAAGAACTTGTTTCAGTTGCATATCATAGGGAATTCGAACAACTGCTTCAAATACAGTATCGGGAAGTACCGCTTGCGGAACCTCAATATCCACTGGTTTATTAGCTAAATGGCAATTGGCGCATACAATACGTCCAGTGGCTTCTCGTGGATTTTCATAACCCTGCTGTGCAAAAATGGGATATGCATTTGAAATGGATGTACGAGTTATGATATATATCATGAGCGATATGGAAATAGATCGAGTAATCTGTTCCTTTATCCAAGAAAAAGTATTTCTAGTTTGCATGGTCCAACCATTGATCCCGAAAATTTCTACAATAAATTGGGGTAGGTCACTAATGGAGTTTCCTATCCACGATTCTGTTATTTACTGGAATAATAATAATTTGACTGGATTAATATATAGGAATATAGGATGAATCTCCGGGATGGGTAGAAATATAAAGTTTTTTTCAATGCTTTGCTTATGTACAACTGCAAAGTAATAAGAAACATTATAATTAGATTAGGTAGATAATTTTTCAGTCATTCATTGAATGATAAATCACTACAAGTGACGGAGATACGCGATTTAAATAACGGAAAATCCAATATTTTAAAATTGTATCTAGAATGACTGGAAAAGTGGAAACAAGGCCAGATATAATTTGATCATTATGAACAAATCCAAAATCCTTGTAGACAAAGCCAATCAGCAGTTCCCAACCACGGGGCGAATGAAATCCGATACATAAATCAGTTAATAAAAGAAGAGAAAAAGCTTTTATTGTGTCACTTAAGTTATATAGGAATTCCTGAGCCCAAGAGTTAAGAATAACAAGTTCTTTATTACCCAAAATAGAATAACCACTTAGAATAATGAAACAGATTATATTTGTCGAGAAGTGCAAAATCGTATGAATACGACCCTCATTGTGTATCTTGATTAATTGGATTGTTTCTTTGTGAATTCCTATACGAAGGTTTTGTAGATGTGTCTCCGAGTATTCCTTGATCATTTCCTCTAAGAGGAGGAGTTCCTTTAATTCTTTGAATTTTTCTAGAATACTATTTTCTTCAATATCATTCAAAAAAGTTTCGGATTGCCTAGTATTCCACCAATTTGTAATCCATGATTCCAGACTTTTTTGAAATGAGAGCGAAATCCACCAAGGCAAAAATACTATAGATGCAAGATAGAAAAGAGGAGTTAATGCTTTCTTTTTTGCCATTTTTTCATCTGTGAATTGTTAATGAATCTTATTCGTCGACTTTATGTAATCTAAGATTTCTCTCACGCATCAGTTCTATTACAAGTATCGAATCTATGAATCTATTCACTCTTTTTTATTATTATTTTTTTTTATTTTTTTATTGTTCCATATATGTCTGCTTTGACTCGAATGGATGTTCTGAAGAAATTTCAATTAAGTTATGTTATAGAAAAAGAGGATTCTTGCGTTTTTGCCCTCCTGCTGAGAAAGCATGCATTTGTCGGCTCATTTCTTAAAACACTTCAATTGGTACACGCAAGAAATAGGCCAATTCAGCAGCTTTTTGTTCCATTTCCCGTGGAGTAAAATTCTCATCAGTACGAGTCAATGGAATGGCTCCCTGGCCTTTGATATCCATATAAAGGACACGACGAGCATAAATACCCTCTTTAACTTCTACTCTGACGGACTGAATATCTTTTATAAGAAATCGGAGGAAGACCCGACGATTTTTTCCAGGAAATCCCCAACGAAAAATACACACTATTCCGTCTTTTCTATCAAATCGATCATAACCACTACCTACATTCCACGAAATTGTGCACCACAAATAAGAGCTAATAAAAAGACCCGCGATCCCATAGAAAGACATCACAATTCCTTGTGGAAAAAAAACGATTTCCTGAGACGGAAATAAAGATATCAAATTTCTACCAAGATAACTCGAGGTTCCAACCAACAAGAATCCTAATGAACCTAAAAAAAGGATAACAGCCCAGCAGAAATTACTTGTTTTTCGAGCCCCTGTTATAGGTTCTATCCATATATGTTCTGATCGACAACTCATAGTTGATCCAGTTGCTTTTTTTTGGAATTGAGAGAATACCCCAAATGAATTTTACTTTAGTCCTTTTGTTTCCGAAGTAACTCGCATCAACTAGCACTAGTTTGATGTGAACCTTTAGGAGTAATTCATTAAATTGGTTAGATCTAAACTAATAACATACCCTTCGTATGATCTCACTAAAGATAGCCACATGCATATAGATGGACCAACTTTACAATTAAGCCGTCCGCCAATTCGGGTCTATTTGAAAATAGCTAGAATATAGCATTTTGGGAGATTTTCGTCGGAAGACGCTTATACCATATTTTGCTAAAAGGATATCTGTGTTATGATACAAGCGTCAGTTTAAAAATGAGATTTTGTGCCCTCGGCTCTAAACAATCTTGTTTTTTTGAACATGAAGAAATAAAGAAGCCATTGCGATTGCCGGAAATACTAGGCCTACTAAAGGGACCAAAACAGAGGGAAAGTTAAGAGTTGTCATAGAATGGGTACCTCGCTTTACTATTTGTACCTGTTATTATTATTTAGATTTTATATTTATAGAATATAAAGATATTATATATAAAGATATCTTATATCTTATTATAAGTATAATTTGATAATTCTAAATTGGAATTATTATTAATTAATATCTCTCTAATCTATTCTAATTCTAAATTCTAAATGAGTATATAATGTAGTTTTTCATCCCTCTACATGAAAGATTTGAAAGGATATGGATGAGATATTATTTGATTCATTTTTTTCTCTTGTCTTCAAATTTAATTTACTAAGCAAAAAGTTTCTTAAAAATGAATTAGATTCTATTTATTTAGTTTTATATATTAAAGGGTTTGTTAGAATCCCATCCAGCAGGGATTCTTAGTCAAAATAGGATTATCGTAAGGTATAGAAAGATAAAATTCTATTATTCCGATAAACTAATTACTTGTTTGCTCAAAATAATTCAACTTCATGTTCTAATTTTGATTCAAAGGAAAGAAAGTGTGGAGTTGAAATAACTCACTCAGAACGCTTTTTAAAGG
>JARVZY010006628.1:5000-12500 GCA_030686995.1 Artemisia argyi
GAATCCCTCGCTTCATCTAAATGTGTAAAAGATCCTAGCCGCACTTAAAAGCCGAGTACTCTACCGTTGAGTTAGCAACCCAAATAGAAAAAGGGGTATGTAGATACAATCAGAATAAAAAAAAATTATTAAATCAAAGCATTAATCTACGAAATAAAAAATAGAAAAAAATTTCTAATCTATTTGGAACATAAAAATGACTAAATTAGATGAAAAAAAATTCCCGATCAAAATAAATAAAGAAATGTAAAAAATGCTAGACCATCCCCTATTTCTATGTTATACACTTTTTCAATCAAAAATCCGGGTATCAAATCCAACGAACCCATCATTTGAATCAACAGGTAAAAAAGAAAACCTATGGGACGGAAATAAATAGAACTGCTTATCACGATGAATTATATTTGTTCGATACAATGTTGTCAATATAAACGTTAAGAAAGGAATACGATGGAAAAAAAAAACAAGAACTTAAATTGAAAGAATAGTAAAAAAGGGACTTGTGTTGGATTGGCACTGCATATACATATATACTAAAAATTTTAGTTTAGATGGAGAATAAACAAAGAAGAAGTAGAAAAAGTATTTATGCAATCAAGAGTGTATTGAATCCATATAGAATAAAGAACTTCGATTCCTTGTTTCTTACTTGATATTAGAGGTCGAATGAAAACCATCCAATTGCAGGTAATGCCAAAATAGTTCTATTTTGTGAGGATGAATCAAATAAGGGTTTCCTTAGAAAAGGATTCTATCAAAAAAGATTCTATCAAAAAGGATTCTATAAAAACAATGATAACTAGATACGAATAGAAGAAGAAAAGAAGGAAATAAAAAAACATAGTATAGAAAAGATATCCAAAATGATATAGAAATCATTATCCTACCCTTATTTTTTATTTCCTTAATTTAATTGAATTTCATTTGATTAGGGCAAAACCTCTGCCTTTTTTAAAATATCCTGAACAGTTCCTGTAGGTTGAGCACCTTTTTCAAGGAAATAGAGAATAGCGGGAACGTTTAAATAAGTTTGATTCTTGATCGGATCATAAAAACCCACTTTCTGAAGATCTCTTCCTTCTCTTCGGGATCGAACATCAATTGCAACGATTCGATAGACGGCTCATCGGGATAGATGTAGATGAAAAAGAACCCCCCCCCCCTAGAACCGTATAGGAAGTTTTCTCCTCGTACGGCTCGAGAAAAAATGATGTTTTGTCTATGGATAAAATTAGAATTAGAATAAATAGAAAATCTGTAAAATGAATTATTCTATAATATAATTTCAAATTTCAATTTAACTCATAGTCATTTTTATTTAGCTGCGTTGCTGAAAAAAAATCATTTGTACTCATAACTCAAGTTCAATAATATAATAATAATAATTCTCAAATATATTAAAGATTTTTAAGATATTTTTTTATTGAGTGGTCTTTAACCCACCGTTTTTGTCTCGTTTAAAATTTATTTGGATTCTTTATTCGGATCCGTGAGACAATTGAAGTGGTGTTTCCTTGTTCTGGGATCCTTTATTTTTGTTTTAAATCATTGGGTTTAGACATTACTTCGGTGCTTCTTAATCCTTTCAAAATGGTAGCAACATACCCCTTTTGGGATTTCTTTCTATCAAAGAATCATACCGAGGTTGATTCATGCGCGATACACTGTCGATCGAAAAAGTTTTAGCCGTTCCAACAATTTTGAAAATTTGTTGGAATGGAATCCTTTCGATTTCTATATCGAAGATATACTTACGAAGTTGTTCCAATTTATTAATTGGCATTAACCCTAGATCGTTGCCCCTGAGAAATTAATAAATACTTTCTACTCGAGCTCCATCATGAACTATTTACATTAGAACCCAATAAAAAAAGAAGGGTTCTAGTAGAATAGAACAAACGACGTCGAGCCAAGAGCACCTTCATTCCTATATAAAATGGTGGATGTAACAATAAGAATCCACACCGGATCATGTCCTTCAAGTCGCACGTTGCTTTCTACCACATCGTTTTAAACGAAGTTTTACCATAACATTCCTCTAATTTGGAACCAGTATGGAATTGATTCAATTATGGAATCATGAATAGTCATTGGTTCAGTCGGTACAGAGACATAGTTATTTATATTTAATAGAGAATATCTACACAGATAATAAAGATTTTTCTGAATAAATTTTAGCAAAATGCCGTCTTTTTTTGTCTGAATATAACATTTTTCTATAAATCTCTATCTCAAAAAAATATCTAACAGAAATATTAAGAAATCCAAATATAGAAATAACATAACTAACAGAAATCGCACAAATAAAATAAATAAATAAATTCTATTTGACTCTGCCTCTTCAAGTGACTCAATAAGATAGACTGACCATTTTCAACTTCCCAACCTAGAAGGAATCATTACAAATCTTGATAGTTGAAAAAGTTTTCTACTTCTACATCATTCTTTGAGTCAAGTTTTACTCCTTTTTATTATCATAAAAAAGCAAGATCTCTCTTTCTTTTCAAATGGAATTGTCAATGATGCAAAGCAAATAAGCTAAATAGATCGAACAATAAAAAGAAATATCATTGTTAAATATTTAAATTTTCATATTTTAGGGATGCAATTTAGTTTTCACAAAAATGGAAACACTATTGTCACTGAAATAGGATAACCATACATACCTATAGGCTAAGCACTTCCTCGTTTTATATGTATTTTCATATTTTTTTAACCTGAGGTTAAGTAATCTTTTTCCAACTGTGATCTATGCCCCATTTTCTATGGGTCACAAAAGGGTTCAGTTACTTTTGCATGTCATTTGAACTCGATTTAGTTTGGTTTGTGAAAAAGTCAGATATGATTCCGCGAAGAATAAAAAAAGTCTATCCAAACCTTGAAACAGAACCTTGTTGAACAAAAAAGAAGTATTAGAATACAATGGATATGCTCTGGGACGGAAGGATTCGAACCTCCGAATAGCGGGACCAAAACCCGTTGCCTTACCGCTTGGCTACGCCCCATTTCTATTTTTATTGGATACTTATACTATTAAAGAATAATATTGGTATTAAGTGTTCGTCAATTCCAGTCCAACTATAGAAAATCTTTATTCTTTATAGAATCTATTATAGATTCGTGCTAGGATTTTGGCATGTGTATCTCTAGAATTAATTCAATGGAATTTATTGATCATTACATATAATTCAATTAAGATATTGTATGAAAGTATGATTTCTTCTATTCTCCTTTGAGAATCGGAGGATTTTTGATTGAGCGGAAAAAGAAGGATTTTTTGTCTACCTTACTTTACTTCATTTTTCCTTATATCAATAACTCAATCAAAATGCAATTATCTCGACGAAAAAAATGTCTGTTATGCTTAATATCTTTAGTTTGATCTGTCTTAATTCTGCCCTTTATCCGAGTAGTCTTTTCTTGGCCAAATTGCCCGAAGCCTATGCTTTTTTGAATCCAATCGTAGATGTTATGCCAGTCATACCCCTGTTCTTTTTTCTTTTAGCCTTTGTTTGGCAAGCTGCTGTAAGTTTTCGATAAGATCTTTAATACTATCCTAGAAAATTCATATTTATTCGAGAAAAATTATAACAATTGATAAGATCAAATAAGTCTGACAGTATGAACCTTCGATTCAAACATTGAAATTCTCGGATAGCCACGAGACGCCCTATTTCCTGATTTTAATCCTTTTTACGGCGAAATACCTTATTAGCTTCGGGTCCCTTACAATATCTAATTTGGGTATGAAAGTGATTTGTGGTAATCAAAGACTCTGATTACAAATTTCAACTTCATTTGAATTTCTGAACATTCTTTTCTATTTCTAGAATTCTTTTCTTGGTGTCAAAATAGGATATGTGATATAAAAATGGAGGATCTATTGTCTTTTCTCGTTTTTCTTTTTCAAAAAATGATCTTGGAGGTTGTGTAATGCTTACTCTCAAACTTTTCGTTTATACAGTAGTAATATTCTTTGTTTCTCTCTTCATCTTTGGATTCCTATCCAATGATCCAGGACGTAATCCTGGACGTGAAGAATAATTTTTTTGTTTTTATTGCTTGATTTTATAATTTTCTTAAGATTTTTTTTAGCTATTCCACACATTTAACAAGGAAAAAATAAAAAGGGGTTTGCAAAATTTGAAAGAAAAAATGGAAACTCATCAACGGAAACGGAAAGAGAGGGATTCGAACCCTCGGTACGAATAACTCGTACAACGGATTAGCAATCCGCCGCTTTCGTCCACTCAGCCATCTCTCCCAATTGAAAAAGATAATTACTATGTTACATTACACATCAAGTAAGGATTAAAGAAAGTATTTCTTTCACATTCTTTATCGTTATTATATAATTAGCAATTCAATTTAGATGCTCGAAAGATCCAAATAGAAAGATAAATAAAGAACACCTTCTTTCTTTTATTTTGTTCGAAGTGCCTTTTGGGCCTGGCCCGGTCAATACCCAGCCAGGCCTTTTTTTGTTCCAACGAATTCCCTTTATTTATAGGCAACATACTATAATATAAATAGCCAATTTGGTATCTGTATAAGAATATCCGTTCTGGGGTTTACATATACCTATAATTTTTGTTATAATGGAAATTGAGAAGGATTTTTGATTAAAAAAATAAATTAAGTATGTATCAAAAAATTTTTGCTTATTCTTATGTCATTAGGCAAACCAAAATTGATATTCAAATCCAAGAATAATTCACGAATTGTCAGTCAATAAATAGTTAATGGTTCCCATAAATTTAGGCTTTTTGAGTGAAAATATACATTTGATTTTTCAATATAAAAGTGAGTGGAAGTTTGTGTGTTTTGAGATACTATACAATCAATCGAAGGGGCAGATCAAATACAATCAAAAGGGGAAAAACGGTTTCTTTTCTAATTTTTTCTAAATTTAGAAAAAAGGATTAAAAAGGGATGCAAGTACAATAAACTCAAGTTTACTAATACACTCAAAAAGGGAAATTTTTATCCTATTGTGTATCGTTTTGGCGGCATGGCCGAGTGGTAAGGCGGGGGACTGCAAATCCTTTTTCCCCAGTTCAAATCCGGGTGCCGCCTCATCAACAAACGAATCGAAATCTCTTGTTCTGTTCCGCTATTTTTTTATGTTCTGGGGATTTTGTAAAAGATTGGAAATCTTTGAATCTAAAATTCAAAGAAAGATTATAATGGTCGAAGCAAGACTTCCAGATTCTCTTCTACTGCTAATGTAATGTCTATTGATTGGGTCTTGAATTACATTGGATAACCGGCCGAGAATTCCACTACTAGTTGGGAAAGTACTTTCTATACTGTAATCTACATATATAGACTCGCGAGAATCTCTGAGTGTTCAGGCATTCAATCACTATTAGATTGAGATTGGATAGATAATTTACCTTTTATAGAAAATAAAAAAAAAAGCCCAAAACAATTTTTACCCCTCGTCAAGAGTATAATATACTATATCCCAACTCCTTCAGAGAGACAATCGGGAAAGGGTACGGATTATAAATCATATAGGAATTTTTAAAATCCATTTATTTGATTGATTCATCAATAGTGTTCGCCCAGAATCCCTTTTTGACTCTGGACCATTCATTCTACTATTATTAGTGAGCAATAATGGAATAATTCTATCATAGAGATAAGGGACATAATTCACATGGATATAGTAAGTCTCGCTTGGGCTGCTTTAATGGTAGTCTTTACTTTTTCCCTTTCACTCGTAGTATGGGGAAGAAGTGGACTTTAGAAGCACTCCTAATTTAGTTGAGAAATGAAAAGGTATCAATTGTTTTATAGATCGTTCTGCAACGCATTCTTTATTTAAATTGAAATAATTTTCAAATAAAAATATCTTCATTTCGAAATTCCATTAGATTCTAGTGGAGAAATGTATTCTATAACAGTAAAACAATTATTTCAGATTCATTGGAAGTTTTCAGATTCATTGGAATATAAATATATATATATATATAAATGTATGAAAGAAAAGATTGGGTCCTACGTCAATTCCAAATATGGATTAATAACTACATATATTGAATTGAAGATTGAAGATAGAAGCTAATATAGCATACCCTTTTTATTAGAAAGTCAAGTACAACTTTATACACTACTATAACACTAATAGAGAGTATGGTAAGTAATAAAGCAATTTCTTACTTACCATACTCTCGGATCTCATAGAATATCGCCGATTATAGCCCCTTGATTTCAGCAAAAATAGAATACTTTTCTTTTGATTTCTTCAAAGAATTCAGAAGTCGAGTTTCATTTAAAGTAATTAATTAATTATTTTGACTTACTGTTTTTACGTAAATTATAAGTAGAAAAGCAGTAGGAACTAAAATGAACAGTGCAGTAGCAATAAATGCAAGAATATTTACTTCCATAATCTCATCGTTTTTTTTTATTTCACAATACAATAACTCGGGATTTAATCCCATAGAGATGATAAATCTTTCACCTGTCAATTCAATGAATGCATTACCTATCGATGATATTGAATCGGATCAATATCATGAATAACAATATCTGAGCTATTAAATTAATTAGTCGTGGAGAATTAATAGTATATAACATATGAAGATCTTTTATCCATACCGAATCCAAGATAGGATTCCCGGACCAATCAAAAATTCCTTTATTTATCCTTCTTTTCTGTTCTTTCTTTTCTATAACCTACCTTAGGTCTTCCTTCTAGAACCATCAAATGAAGTATAATCTAACCCGTCCGTTTCCATTAACTACAAAACCCCACCAACAAACAATACAAGCGAAGTGGAAAAAGACAGGAATTAGGTTTTAAATTTTAGTGATCCTCTTTTCTTTGGAAGACAAAACAAAGAAGTATGAGAAAGACGAGTCGCGGCCGAAAAGATGAAATATTCTGTCAACTTCACTATTTTAGTTATTTTCATTTTATTTTAGGGTGTGTTCTTTCTTCGAGAGAATCCTGAAAAAAAAAAAATAGAGGGAAACCCCTTCGGAATTCAATTATTCTCTCTGTCCCTTCATTTCACAGAAAATGGAGAGGCGAATTGATGTACTTATTGGATCCGTCGGGACTGACGGGGCTCGAACCCGTAACATCCGCCTTGACAGGGCGGTGCTCTAGCCTATTGAACTACAATCCCAGGGAAATAAGAAGAGATCTAGCAGAAAATTTAGATTCTTTTTTTTATTCTCTTGTCTTGTATCAGGTATTTCTTAAGAACAAGAGGGTTATACCATCTGATAGTAGATTGGCGAATTGTTGGGCCGAGCTGGATTTGAACCAGCGTAGACATATTGCCAACGAATTTACAGTCCGTCCCCATTAACCACTCGGGCATCGACCCAACGCCTAATTCATTTTAGACGTTCCATAATCAACTTCCTTTCGTCTCCCAAGTAGACTTGACAAATACATATCACTTGAAATCAAATATAACATTTGATATAAAATAGAAAGTCTCTTCTGAGTAGACTAATAGAAGGACTTGACAAATACGGATC
>JARVZY010006628.1:17500-25814 GCA_030686995.1 Artemisia argyi
GGAACAGTACATAGACAAGTAAATTCCTTATGAATTCCACGGTACTCTCTTTAATTAAGAATTACGGGATTCATCATTCAAGGGGAAGTAGACTACTCAAGAATTTCACATTTCATTTATGGCATAATTGAATTAAGGAATTCATAAAATCTAAATAAAAATAATAAAGAAGACGGAATAAATGAAGTTTTGCTTGGTCTTCACTGGAAACTTGAGTAAGGAGTAGATCTTTTTGGAGTTTTATATAATTTGAAATTTGAAAGCGAGAACTCCTTTCTTTTTCTTTGACCTACTTGAGCCGGATGAAAGGAAACTTTCACGTCCGATTTTGAGGGGGGGAGATCCTATCCCAATTTTTATTTTGCTAGGCCCATAGATAAAAAACCCACTTTTTTACGATTACGGGGTTTATTGGAATACGAAATCCAACCCTGGAAATACAGGATCCCCATTTTTTTTACTACCCGGAGCTTCGATACATTTCGAAATCGAGAGATGTCTACCGGGGGGGGCTCTATCAGACAACAATTAGCCAATCTAGATTTACGAAGTATTATAGATTCTTCATTGATAGAATGGAAAGAATTGGAGGAAGAAGAACCCACAGGGAATGAATGGGAAGATCGAAAAGTTGGAAGAAGAAAAGATTTTTTGCTTAGACGCATGGAATTGGCTAAGCATTTTATTCGAACAAATATAGAACCAAAATGGATGGTTTTGCGTCTATTACCAGTTCTTCCTCCTGAGTTGAGACCAATCTATCATATAGATGAGGATAAACTAGTGACCTCGGATATTAATGAAATCTATAGAAGAATTATCTATCGGAATAATACTCTTACAGATCTATTAACAACAAGTATAGCTACGCCAGAAGAATTAATAATATCTCAGGAAAAATTGCTGCAAGAAGCCGTGGATGCACTTCTTGATAATGGAATCTGCGGACAACCGATGAGGGATGATCATAATAGAGTTTACAAGTCTCTTTCAGATGTAATTGAAGGCAAAGAAGGAAGAGTTCGCGAGACTTTGCTTGGTAAACGGGTTGATTATTCAGGGCGGTCAGTGATTGTCGTGGGCCCTTCACTTTCATTACATCGATGTGGATTGCCTCGCGAAATAGCAATAGAACTTTTCCAGGCATTTGTAATTCGTGACCTAATTAGAAAACATCTTGCTTCGAACATCGGAGTTGCTAAAAGTCAAATTCGAAAAAAAAAACCGATTGTATGGGAAATACTTCAGGAAATTCTGGATGACCATCCTGTATTGCTGAATAGAGCGCCTACTCTGCATAGATTAGGCATACAGGCATTCCTGCCCATTTTAGTGGAAGGGCGTGCTATTTGTTTACATCCATTAGTTTGTAAGGGCTTCAATGCAGACTTTGACGGGGATCAAATGGCTGTTCATGTGCCTTTATCTTTGGAGGCTCAAGCAGAGGCACGTTTACTTATGTTTTCTCATATGAATCTTTTGTCTCCAACTATTGGAGATCCCATTTCTGCACCAACTCAAGATATGCTTAGTGGACTCTATTTCTTAACGAGTGGAAATCGTCGGGGTATTTGTGTAAATAGGTATAATCCATGTAATCGTATAAACTATCAAAATGAAGATAATAACTATAAGTATACAAAAAAAAAAGAACCTTTTTTTTCTAATGCCTATGATGCAATTGGAGCTTATCGGCAAAAACGCATCAATTTAGGTAGTCCCTTGTGGCTGCGGTGGCGACTAGATCAACGCGTTATTGCTGCAAGAGAAACTCCCATCGAAATTCACTATGAATCTTTGGGGACCTATTATGAGATTTATGGACACTATCTAATAGTAAGAAGTATAAAAAAAGAAATTCTTTATATATATATTCGAACCACTCTCGGTCATATTTCTCTTTATCGAGAAATAGAAGAAGCCATACAGGGGTTTTGGCAGGGCTGTTGTAATTCTATGCTACCAGGGGGAATTCGAGTCTCACCGGGTTAACTAGGACTATAATTGCAATTGCGGAATTTCTACGTGAATCAAGATCTAGAAAAGGAAGTTTTACAATCACTGACTCAAACCCATTGTCAAATTCTACTCAGCGCAATATGGAGGTACTGATGGCAGAACGGCCCACTCAGGTCTTTCACAATAAAATGATAGACGGAACTGCCATGAAACGACTTATTAGTCGATTTATTGATCACTATGGAATAGGATATACATCACATATCCTGGATCAAGTAAAGACTCTGGGTTTCCGACAAGCTACCGCCGCATCCATTTCATTAGGAATTGATGATCTTTTAACAATACCTTCTAAAAGATGGCTAGTTCAAGACGCTGAACAACAAAGTTTTATTTTGGAAAAACACCATCATTATGGGAATGTACACGCGGTAGAAAAATTACGTCAATCGATCGAGATCTGGTATGCCACAAGTGAATATTTGCGACAAGAAATGAATCCTAATTTTCGGATGACCGATCCTTTTAATCCAGTCCATATAATGTCTTTTTCGGGAGCCAGAGGAAATGCATCTCAGGTACATCAATTAGTAGGTATGAGAGGATTAATGTCGGATCCCCAAGGGCAAATGATTGATTTACCCATTCAAAGCAATTTACGCGAAGGACTCTCTTTAACAGAATATATTATTTCTTGTTACGGAGCCCGTAAAGGAGTTGTGGATACCGCTATCCGAACATCAGATGCAGGATATCTCACGCGCAGACTTGTTGAAGTAGTTCAACACATTGTTGTACGTCGAACAGATTGCGGCACCGTCCGAGGTATTTCTGTAAGTCCTCGAAATGGAATGATGGCGGACAGGATTTTTATCCAAACATTAATTGGGCGTGTATTAGCAGATCATGTATATATAGGTTCGCGATGCATTGCTACTAGAAATCAAGATATTGGAGTTGGACTTGTCAATAGATTCATAACTTTTAGAGCACAACCAATCTCTATTCGAACTCCCTTTACTTGTAGGAGTACGTCGTGGATTTGTCAATTATGTTATGGCCGAAGTCCAGCTCATGACGACCTGGTCGAATTGGGAGAAGCTGTAGGTATTATTGCAGGTCAATCTATTGGAGAACCGGGCACTCAATTAACATTAAGAACTTTTCATACCGGCGGAGTATTCACAGGGGGTACTGCAGAACATGTGCGAGCCCCTTCTAATGGAAAAATAAAATTCAACGAGGATTTGGTTCATCCGACACGTACACGTCATGGACATCCTGCTTTTCTATGTTCTAGAGACTTATATGTAACTATTGAGAGTGAAGATATTATACACAATGTGTGTATTCCGCCCAAAAGTTTTCTTTTAGTTCAAAATGATCAATATGTAGAATCAGAACAAGTCATTGCTGAGATTCGCGCGAGAACATCCACTTTGAATTTGAAAGAGAAAGTTCGAAAACATATTTATTCTGACTCAGAGGGCGAAATGCACTGGAATACCGATGTGTACCATGCACCTGAATTTACATATGGTAATATTCATCTCTTACCAAAAACAAGTCATTTATGGATATTATTAGGGGAGCCCTGGAGATCCAGTCCAGGCCCCTGTTCGATCCATAAGGATCAAGATCAAATAAACGCTTATTCTCTTTCTGTTAAGCGAAGATATATTTCTAACCCCTCAGTAACTAATAATCAAGTTAGACACAAATTTTTTAGTTCGTATTTTTCTGGTAAAAATCAAAAAGGAGATAGGATTCCTGATTATTCAGAACTTAATCGAATGACATGTACTGGTCGTTGGAATCTCAGATATCCGTCCATTCTCGAGGGGAATTCTGATTTATTGGCAAAGAGGCGAAGAAATAGAGTCATCATCCCACTCGAATCGATTCCAGAAGGAGAGAACCCACTCATACCTTCTTCGGGTATCTCAATTGAAATCCCCAGAAATGGTATTCTCCGTAGAAATAGTATTCTTGCTTATTTTGATGATCCTCGATATATAAGAAAGAGCTCGGGACTTACTAAATATGAGACTAGAGAACTTAATTCAATCGTCAACGAAGAGGATTTGATTGAATATCGAGGAGTCAATGTACTTTGGCCAAAATACCAAAAGGAAGTAAATCCATTTTTTTTTATTCCCGTGGAAGTCCACATTTTGGCCGAATCTTCTTCCATAATGGTACGGCACAATAGTATTATTGGGGTAGATACACAAATAACTTTAAATCGAAGAAGTCGGGTAGGCGGATTGGTCCGAGTGAAGAAAAAAGCAGAAAAAATTAAACTGATAATCTTTTCTGGAGATATCCATTTTCCTGGAAAGACAAATAAGGCATTCCGATTGATACCACCAGGAGGGGGAAAACAGAATTCCAAAGAATACAAAAAATTGAAAAATTGGCTCTATATCCAACGAATGAAACTTTCCAGGTATGAAAAAAATTATTTTGTTTTGGTTCAACCTGTAGTCCCATATAAAAAAACAGATGGTATAAATTTAGGAAGACTTTTCCCGCCGGATCTCTTGCAGGAAAGTGATAATCTACAACTTCGAGTTGTCAATTATATCCTTTATTACGACCCAATTCTTGAAATTTGGGACACAAATATTCAATTAGTTCGGACTTGTTTAGTGCTGAACTGGGACCAAGACAAAAAGATCGAAAAGGCCTGTGCTTCCTTTGTTGAAATAAGGACAAATGGTTTGATTAGAGATTTTCTAAGAATCGACTTAGCGAAGTCCCCTATTTCGTATACCGGAAAAAGAAATGATCTGTCGGGTTCAGGATTGATCTCTGAGAATGGATCAGATCGCGCTAATGTCAATCCGTTTTCTTCCATTTATTCCTATTCCAATCCCAAGCCAAGGATTCAAGAATCCCTTAATCCAAATCAAGGAACTATTCATACGTTATTGAATCGAAATAAGGAATCTCAATCTTTGATAATTTTGTCATCATCTAATTGTTCTCGAATAGGCCCATTCAACGATGTAAAATCAACCAATGTGATAAAAGAATCAATCAAAAAGGACCTGCTCATTCCAATTAGGAATTCGTTGGGCCCCTTAGGAACAGGCTTTCCAATTTATAATTTTGATTTATTTTCCCATTTAATAACCCATAATCAGATCTTGGTAACTAACTATTTGCAACTTGATAATTTAAAACAGATTTTTCAAATACTTAAATATTATTTACTGGATGAAAATGGTAAAATTTATAATCCCTATTCGTGCAGTAACATCATTTTGAATCCATTGAATTTGAATTGGTATTTTCTCCATTACAATTATTGTGAAGAGACATCTACAATCGTTAGTCTTGGGCAGTTTCTTTGTGAAAATGTATGTATAGCCAAAAAAGGACCGCATTTAAAATCGGGTCAAGTTCTAATTCTTCAAGTTGACTCTGTGGTAATACGATCGGCTAAGCCTTATTTGGCTACTCCAGGAGCAACTGTTCATGGGCATTATGGGGAAATCCTTTACGAAGGAGATACATTAGTTACATTTATATATGAAAAATCCAGATCTGGTGATATAACCCAAGGTCTTCCAAAAGTGGAACAGGTGTTAGAAGTGCGTTCAATTGATTCAATATCGATGAATCTCGAAAAAAGGATTGAGAGTTGGAATAAATGTATAACAAGAATTCTTGGAATTCCTTGGGCATTCTTGATTGGTGCTGAGCTAACTATAGTGCAAAGTCGTATCTCTTTGGTTAATAAGGTCCAAAAGGTTTATCGATCCCAGGGGGTGCAGATACATAATCGGCATATAGAAATTATTGTACGTCAAATAACATCAAAAGTATTGGTTTCAGAAGATGAAATGTCTAATGTTTTTTCGCCCGGAGAACTTATTGGATTGTTGCGAGCGGAACGAATGGGGCGCGCTTTGGAAGAAGCGATCTGTTACCAAGCCGTCTTATTGGGAATAACAAGAGCATCTATGAATACTCAAAGTTTCATATCCGAAGCGAGTTTTCAAGAAACCGCTCGGGTTTTAGCAAAAGCAGCTCTCCTGGGGCGTATCGATTGGTTGAAAGGCCTGAAAGAAAACGTTGTTCTGGGGGGGATGATACCTGTTGGTAGCGGCTTCAAAACACCATCAAACGAACCTAACAACATTCCTAACAACATTGCCTTTGAACCCCAAAAAAAGAATCTATTAGAGGGGGAAATGAAAGATATTTTGTTTTACCATAGAAAATTATTAGATTCTTGCCTTTCAAAGAATTTCCATGATACACAAGAACAATCTTTTTTTTAGGATTTAATGATCCATAAGAGCAGATTAACCCCTTTCTTTTCTCTTTTAAAAGGATCCGTTGGTCCAGTCATTTGATTTGATAATAGTAATAAAAAAATAACAAATAGAAAAGAATAATGGCTTGAACTGTGTATCGACGCCAATCTACGGTAGCAGAGAAGGTTCCATCGGAACAATTATTTATTTCAGGGTACCTCTTCGCTTTTTTTTCAAATCAAAGGGGGGAGGCAGTGTGGGGAGAAATGACAAGAAGATATTGGAACATTAATTTAGAAGAGATGATGGAAGCAGGAGTTCATTTTGGCCATGGTACTAGGAAATGGAATCCTAAAATGGCACCTTATATCTCTGCAAAACGTAAAGGTATTCATATTATAAATCTTACTAGAACTGCTCGTTTTTTATCAGAAGCTTGTGATTTGGTTTTTGATGCAGCAAGTAAGGGAAAACAATTCTTAATTGTTGGAACTAAAAATAAAGAAGCTGATTCAGTAGCATGGGCTGCAATAAGGGCTAGGTGTCATTATGTTAATAAAAAATGGCTCGGTGGTATGTTAACAAATTGGTCCACTACAGAAACGAGACTTCATAAGTTTAGAGACTTGAGAACCGAACAAAAAACAGGGGGACTCAACCGTCTTCCGAAAAGAGATGCGGCTATGTTGAAAAGACAATTATCTCATTTGCAAAAATATCTGGGCGGGATTAAATATATGACAGGGTTACCCGATATTGTAATCATCGTTGATCAGCACGAAGAATATACGGCCCTTCAAGAATGTATCACGTTGGGAATTCCAACAATTTGTTTAATCGATACAAATTGTGACCCTGATCTCGCAGACATTTCGATTCCAGCGAATGATGACGCTATATCTTCAATCCGATTAATTCTTAACAAATTAGTATTTGCAATTTGTGAGGGACGTTCTGGCTATATAAGAAATCCGTGATTAATAATAAGATAAATAACTTATTTCATTTCGGAACCTTCATAGATTTATCGAATCGGTTACTATTTCTTAATCTCAAAAAAGAGATAAAAATAACAAGGAATATAATTTGATTAGTTGGTATTCAAAATATACGATTCAAGTAGTCAAGTCGAGAAAGAGATGGTTGAATCAAAATAATTTTGTTTAAAGTTCTATTTTTGTCAGAGGGCAATATGAATGTTCTATCATGTTCCATCAACACACTAAACGGATTATATGATCTATCCGGTGTGGAAGTAGGCCAACATTTTTATTGGAAAATCGGGGGTTTCCAAGTCCACGGCCAAGTACTTATTACTTCTTGGGTTGTAATTGCTATCTTATTAGGTTCAGCCGCTCTAGCCGTTCGGAACCCACAAACCATTCCGACCGGTGGTCAGAATTTCTTCGAATATGTCCTTGAATTTATTCGAGATGTGAGTAAAACTCAAATTGGAGAGGAGTATGGTCCTTGGGTTCCTTTTATTGGAACTATGTTTCTATTTATTTTTGTTTCTAATTGGTCAGGCGCCCTTTTACCTTGGAAACTCATACAATTACCTCATGGGGAGTTAGCCGCACCCACGAATGATATAAATACTACTGTTGCTTTGGCTTTACTCACGTCAGTGGCATATTTCTATGCGGGTCTTAGCAAAAAAGGATTAAGTTATTTCGGGAAATATATTCAACCAACTCCAATTCTTTTACCTATTAACATCTTAGAAGATTTCACAAAGCCCCTATCACTTAGTTTTCGACTTTTCGGAAATATATTAGCTGATGAATTAGTAGTTGTTGTTCTTGTTTCTTTAGTACCTTCGGTGGTTCCTATCCCTGTCATGTTCCTTGGATTATTTACAAGTGGTATTCAAGCTCTTATTTTTGCAACTTTAGCCGCGGCTTATATAGGTGAATCCATGGAAGGCCACCATTGACTAGTTTTCTAAATAGTCTTTTTTTTTTTAGTTTAATCTAAGGCAATGTGTGCATGGCTAAAAAAATTTACTTAGGGAATAAAAATATACAACTACACTATATACGATCTCGAGTAATAGAAAAAAAGATTACAATAAAGATTACAATATT